>JAODAL010030042.1:0-50643 GCA_025379985.1 Phyllomedusa bahiana | reverse complement strand
AAACATTAAGTGATTACAGTACAGTAAAATTTAGTGACTCACAAGGTGACATCTTCTCGTTCGCTTTCTCCATCCTGTCCAGATCACCATGATGACTTTTTCCGGCCTTGTCCTTACAGAATTAACCACACAAACATCTTAGACTCTGCACTTTTCCAGTACCTCCTTACACATTCCCACCTCTGTACAAACTCCCCATGGGGTGATAGCTGGAGTAGGAGGACTATGGGGCGATAGGCAGTGGTCAGGGGGTTATAGAGTGTTAGGTGACAGTTGTATTTTGTTTTTGCACTAGGCCTCAGGCATAAGAGAGGAGGTAAAGGCCACAGCTTATAGACACAATCCCCCGGAGACTTTGGTGTGGCTGCGGCCTGTTCTCCATTCCCTGAACCCCCAGATGATCAGCCACAGCCATGTCCTTCAGGGGTGCAGGGGATGGAGTTTAATACTATTGAATTTGTTAGACTGCGTCGAACCAGCATAGCATCTATTTCTAAACTAAAATGGTCAGCGAGGGCTACTGTCAGGGAGAGTTGATTTAAATAAATAGTTTTTTAAATTTGTTTCTCTGTTATTTTTTTTCCATTTAATTCCACTGATAGTAATGGTGTCTGTCAGATGCCTAAATTACTAACACTCAGGCTTGGTGTCAGTCAGCGGGGGATTTGTCACCTAAAGGCTGACACTAACCCTCTCTTACTATTACCCTAGTACCCAATGCACCAGGAGTACTGGGAAGAGCTAGCAACCGTCAGAAACAGGCTGTCTAATGTGATGGTCCACTTCAAGGGCGGCTGTGGGCTGGTAATCTTGGAATGGAAAGGGACCAGAATAGATGGACCTTCCCATTCTGATAGTATCAGACTGCAGCTGTCAGTTTTACCTTGGCTGTTTATGGAAAATAGGGGAGCTCTCAGATACATTTTGTACAAGCCTCCGTTAATGGGGCTAAGGTGTGTTTAAAGTTATGGCTTTAACCCTCTACTGACATGATGTATGAGTCATGGTAATGGCAGCTCATAACAACTGCTAGCAGCAAAGAACAGAGTCGGCTGTGATCCCTGCTGCCCAACCATCTAGACACTGCAACGATCTGTGCACTGTTCCTGTCTCAAATCAGCATCCCCATTGTGACATCACAGGGTGCTAATCTATTAAGATAGTAGTTGGAAGCCTAATGAAGACTTCCATAGCCACCATGTTTTTGTTTCTATTGCTTTCTTCCCCAGACAGGAATAGAGCTGCCATCTTGATAGAATTGTTTTTACAATGCAGAGGGTTGTACAGGCGATCATGCCCACTAGTGGTCAAGTACACTAGGGGGACTTAATGTTACAGTAAAAAAACATGTTTTAGAAATATAAAAATGAATCAAAAATATTATAAGTCAATTCATCCTATTTTGCCATTTTACTAATAAAAAAAATTGGTATTATTGCGTCCGTAAAAGTCCAATCTATTAAAATAAAACATCACTCATCCCATACTCTGAACACTGTAGAAGAAACAAAAATGCCAAAATTGTGTTTTCTGTCATTTCACATCCCCTAAGAATTAAAATTACAAATGATCAAAAAGTTGCAGGTATCTCAAAATGGTACCAATGAAAAGTACACGTCAGTCTGCAAAAAATGCCCCCTCATTCAGGTATGTAAAAGGAAGAACAAATAAATTATTGGTCACAAAAAATGGTGCAGCAGCGCAAATTTCAAAGGTAGAGAATGTTTGGTATCACAGAGATTGTGTAGACCTGCTGAATATAGATAATACATACTGAAGAGTGAATGCAATAAAAACAAAAGCCCTGCAAAAATGGCTCAAGTGCTTTTTTTCTTGTTTCCAGTACATTCTATAGTACAGTCAATTACACAATTAAAAAGTAAAAAAAGGCCCTCATATGTCAATGTAGATGGAACAAAAAAACCTTATTGCACTTGTAAGTTGGGAAAGAAAACCATAAAGAGCCATATTATTTTGACCGGCTGTCAGGAAGTGGTTAAAGAAGTTTTCTCACCACACTCATTTGTTTTAACTAGGGATAAGCGATTATAATCATAGTTTCAAAGTTGCATAGTTTGTCAGGCCGAAAAAAGACGTACGTCCATCCAATCCAGCCCATTTTGCTTAACTGTTGCTAAAGTGTTAAAGTGTTGATCCAGAGGAAGGCAAAAACCCCCATGAGGCAGAAGCCAATTGTCCTCATGCTAGGGAAAAAAATCCTTCCTGACTCCAATCTGGCAATCAGAATAAATCCTTGGATCAACGACCCCTCTCCAGAATCCTAGTCACTAGAACTTGTTATATTACATCTAGAAATGTATCCAGACCCTTCTCCAGAATCCTGATCACTAGAACTTGTTATATTATTACATCTAGAAATGTATTCAGACCCTTCTCCAGAATCCCGGTCACTATAACTTGTCATATTATTACTAGAGATGGGCGAATTTCTCAAAAATTTGATTTGCCGAATGTTCGACAAAATTTGTTTCGGTCCGAAACAGCTATTTCCAGGCTGCACAGAGCCTGTAGGGTTCTGTAGAACGTTGTGCCAGGCTTGAATATGCAGAGGGAGCTTGGTTTGGTCTTCATACAAATCTGTGTTTTAGTATGACATGCATATGACTGCCGCCGCTCTTAGAATCGATTCACTATAAAATTCCCTGGGCACTTAAGAGGGCAAAACTGACCAAAAAACTGAAGCGGGAATGTAGCCTGATAAAGTCATGGCAGCGCCAGCTGGAAAAAAAACAAGCTGAGGGCTCAGGTGGCAACATCAGTAGGCCACAGAGTGGCACAGTGACAGAGTGTGGAGGTGACGGAAGCAGCCACAGCAGCATGAGGTCAGAGAGTGGCACAATGACATTATGGAGATGGCAAAAACAGGAGTAGGCCACAGAGTGGCACAATGACAGAGTGTGGAGGTCATGGCAGAGCAACAGCAGCAGCATGAGGTCAGACAGTGGCACAATGACATTCTGGAGGTGGCAAAAACAAGAGTAGGCCACAGAGTTGCACAATGACAGAGTGTGGAGGTCATGGCAGGAGCAACAGAAGCAGCATGAGGTAGACAGGGCACAATGCAGAGTTGAGGTCACGCAGCGCCACAGCAGCAGCATGATGTCAGACAGTGCACAATGACGTGGTGTAGTTCACGGCAGCCCACAGCACCAGCATGAGGTCAGACAGTGGCACAATGACATTCTGGAGTTGGCAAAAAAAGGAGTAGGCCACAGAGTGGCAAAATGACACAGTGTGGAGGTCACGGCAGGAGCAACAGCAGCAGCATGAGGTCAGACAATGGCACTATGACAGAGTGTGGAGGTCACGACAGCAGCCAAAGCAGCAGCATGAAGTCAGACAGTGGCACAATGACATTCTGGAGGTGGCCAAAACGGGAGTAGGCCACAAAGTGGCACAATAACACAGTGTGGAGGTCACGGCAGCAGCCACAGCAGCAGCATGAGGTCAGAGAGTGGCACAATGACAGAGTGTGGAGGTGCAAAAACAGAAGTAGGCCACACAGTGGCACAATGACAGAGTGTGGAGGTCACGGCAGGAGAAACAGCAGCAGCATGAGGTCAGAGACTGGCACAATGACACGGTGTGGAGGTGACCGCAGCAGCAGCAACAGTAGCAGCAGCATGAGGTCATAGAGTGGCACAATGACAGAGTGTGAAGGTGACAGAACTCAAGATAATCAGGCGGCACCGACACACATGATTCACTCCATATACGTCAATGTCTAATACAGATATCCCGCAATATATCCAATTTCGGCGGTGCTCAGCTCAAAATAGAAAAAGTCCCAATGGTCATCCAAGTGGTAAGAAATATAAGCAGCACTCACCGGTCTTCTTCTTCATAAAGCTTTTATTGTAAACACTCACATGTGAGTGTTTACAATAAAAGCTTTATAAAGAGGAAGACTGGTGAGTGCCGCTTATATTTCTTACCACTTAGAGTGTGAAGGTGGTTGGTAATACCAGTCCCTGGTGTGTGGCAATCTTGGCCGATCCACGCCTGATTCATCTTGACAAAGGTCAGTTGTTCCACATTTCCCGTGCACAAGCGGGTTCTCCTTGGGGTAACGATGGCCCCCGCCACACTGAACACCCACTCTGATGTCACACTACTTGCCAGGCATGACAGCTTCTCCACTGCAAACTCGGCAAGTTGCGGCCACACATCCAGTTTGGCTGCCCAGTAGTCCAGCGGATCTTCTAACTGGGGTGGCAGACTGCTGTCCAAGTAGGCCACCACCCAGGGTGGATAAAAATCAATGTTTTTTTAAAAAAAATAAAAAAAAATCTGATTTTTTTTATTTAAATCGGATTTTTTTGATTTAAATCGGATTTTTTTCAATAAACTGCTTTTTGAGGAAAATATTTTACCATCCAAAGGTTCTTCCATCATAAATTAAAGTGAGTTGTTTAATCATAGAATAAAGGCTGTATATGTGTAACTTTTCATGATGCCTGCTCTTCCAGGGTTTTGTGATTAGTGGGCAGTTTCTCTCTTATTTTCACAGACGCTCGCTTTTATTACCAGTTCTCAAAACTTAATTTGACTCCGCGAGTCCCCCTTTTCCCTTCACAGCAAAAATGTTACAACATAACAGAGTTGAGAAAAATCCCTTTAAATCCTATTGTTCTAAAAACCCAATAAATAGAGAATAAACCCCCTTTCTGCCAAGCCCAAAGAATTTGACAATAAGTTTCTGATTTTTGGAGTGGAAAGATCTGCACAACACAAAAAAGAATGGAATCTAAGTGTGGGAGGGGGGAAGGGAAAGAAACAAAAAAATAAAAGTGAAACTTTGAGCACAATACGCGCATACCCACGAAGACAAGTCTGGATCTGTTTGTGTGTCGATCTGGTTTATTACATTTTTTCCCTTTAAAAAATGGCAGCGGGCCCCGTAAAAAGCCCCAGTTTGGGAATTTTTTAAAAGAAGCCCCTTCCCTATCGGTAAGGCGGCATGCTTTGCAAAATGAAAAACGTGAAACAAAAGAGCAAGGCCTGGGGCGGAAGAGGCAACTCAGGAAGTGCGGTGATGTGATGCCCAAAGAAACACTTCTAAAACAGGCGGATTTTCGGGTTGGTAAAATTTTTTTGAACCCTTTTTCTAAAGACGAACTGTCATGTGTGAGAAAAATTTATTTCTTATTATTACTGCATGTTCTGTCTTTGGGTACAGTTATAAAGAAAAACAAATATTCTTTTTGGGGGGGGCAGTGATGGTTTGTACAATAAGCAAAAATTTGTATAAACAATAAAAAAACAGCATTGACTTTTTTGTTTAGGGGAATTATGGTTTTTTGGGAAAAATATCCCCCCTCCAAGATCACCATCACCCTTTTCTGATTTCAGAGTTATCCATCCGGATAGTGCTTCTTTAGCAGCAGCATCATCACAGAACCCACAGCCACATATCACCTCCCCCAAAAGGAAAAAAAAATTTCCCCTCCTGGAACCACCTGATATTTTTGGTAAGAACTAGAGTTAGAAAAAGATTTTGTTTGTGAAAAAATTCCCCTTTTTATTTATGCAACAAACTCTTCTTTCCGTTGACTGAGAACCCACTTTCATTAATATGGTTCAGTCACTGAGCCCGGTACAGTCCCCCCAGCAGAGCTGATGTTGCAGGGAAACTGCTGGATCAAGTGTATGACAGAGAAATTGGACAATGTCCACACCTGGAGGGGAAAATTGTTAACCTAAGTATTGATGGGTGGAGTAATGTCCCCATGTCCTATTGTATTGGTTTAAACAAAAAAGAAGGGGGAAAATCTTCCTTTCCAAAAACTTTATACGTAGGGGAAAACACACAAACAGCAGAATACTTACAAAGTGGCGTAAAGCATAACACAGTGAACAAAAAAAAAAAATGTCTAGTAGCAGTTTGGTCATGACAATGCTGCAAAGTACCAAGATGAGAAAGGGTTTAGAAGAGAGGGAGGGAATACAAAGCTGAATAAAAAATATGGTTGAATGCTCATTTGCGCACCTTTAGCCAAAGACTTAAGTGTTCCAGAAATAAAGGCTAATGTTTTGAAAAATTTTAAATCCCGTAATAATCATTTTGTGCAGCAGCTCTTAAAAGGATGGGTGGAACCCAAACTTTCGCTCCCACAAGATGTTTGATGGAACTCTGTGGTGGACTGTTTTAGCCAAAAATTTAAAAATGGCCTATTTTGATGACCTTTTTTGAAAAAATCGAGATAAAATAGATGGGACTGTCCGGCCAAAATCCTAACATTGGGCTTAAGAGAAATGTTTTAAAATATGCGAGTTCCTAAACCCCTCTCTCAAGCTTTAAAAAAAATACAGAAAAATAGTATTTTATTGGGATGCTGTTGAAATTTTGGGAAGGGAAAGAGTAACACTTAAAAACAAAACTACAATGGACAGAATTAAAAATTTCAAGCAGTAACAAAGAATTATTTTATTATTATTATTATTATTTTTTAACATTATTATTTTCGTTTATTTTGGACGCCCCTTAAATTCCGGGCGCTTTAATTTCAGGGGGGGGTACAAAATAACATGGGCAGACAATTACAAAGTGACAATAATGACTAACACTGGTACGAGGGAAGAGGTCCCGCCGTGAGGGCTTACAATCTACAGGGAAGGGTTAAGAGACAGAAGGTGAGGGGGGAGACATGTTTGGGGCGGAGGAGTGCAACCGGTTAATGTTGGTTATGGCAATCCTGAAGAGGTAGGGGTTTTCAGGTTACGTTTTTAAGCCGGTGGGGAGGGGGGAGAGTTGAGGTGTTGGGACCATGATTCCAAATGTGGGGAAATAGAGGGGGAAGTCTTGGAGCGGTTATGTGAGGAGGAGATAAGAGGAGAGCAGAGGAGAAGGTCCTGTGAGGAGCGGAGGTTGCGTGAGGGGAGGTATTTAGAGATTAAGGCAAAGATATATGAAGGGGAGAGGTTATGTAGAGCCTTGTAGGTCAAAGTTGCTAGCTTGAACTGGATTCGCTGGGCAATAGGTAGCCAGTGAAGGGATCGGCAGAGGGGAGAGGCAGGGGAGTAGCGAGGAGAGAGGTGAATCAGACGGGCAGCAGAGTTGAGGATGGTTTGGAGGGGAGCGAGGGTGCTAGCTGGGAGACCACAGAGGAGGATGTTGCAGTAGTCGAGGCGTGAGATGACGAGGGCATGGACCAGCATTTTTGTGCTTTCAGAGTTAAGAAATGAGCGGATTCGGGAAATACTTTTTAGGTGGAGGTGACAGGCAGAGGTGAGGGTTTGGATGTGCGGTTTGAAGGACAGATTGGAGTCAAAGATTATCCCAAGGCAGCGGACCTGTGGTGCTGGTGGAGGTGTGTAGCCATTAAACCGTGATAGAAAGATCGGGGTGGAGAGATGGAGTGGGACGGTGGGAAGATAATGAGTTCAGTTTTCTCCACGTTTAGTTTTAGGAGACGGGAGGAGAAGAAGGAGGAAATGGAGGACAGACAGTCAGGGATCCGGGAGAGAAGAGAGGTGACATCTGGGCCGGAGATGTAGAGTTGGGTATCATCAGCATATAGGTGGTATTGAAAGCCGTGTGATGCTATGAGCTGACCGAGGCCAAGAGTGTAGATAGAAAAGAGTAGTGGGCCCAGGACTGACCCTTGGGGGACACCAACAGAGAGAGGCCGGGGGAAGGAGGTGGAGCGAGAGTGAGAAACGCTGACTGTCCGATCAGTGAGGTACGAGGAGATCCAGGAAAGAGCCAAGTCCGTGATGCCGAGGGAGGAGAGGATGTGTAGCAGGAGGGAATGGTCGACAGTGTCAAAGGCAGAGGAAAGGTCTAGGGAGGAGAAGCACAGAGTAGTGGCGTGAGGCTTTGGCAGTTGCTAGGTCGTTGGTATTTTGGGTTGGGGCCCGGTTTTTAAAGAAGGGGTGGGGAGGGAAAGCCCTTTGGGGGGGGGCCCAAGGAGAGGTTGTGGTGGGAGATGGGAGGAAAGTTGAAGAGGGGCCGGCTGCTCAAGGATTTTGGGAGGGGAAGGGAAAACCCAGTGAATGGGGCGATATTTGGGCCCAATGGGGGGGGTTTCAAAAAGAGGGTTTTCCCCTTTAAGGAATGGGGGTGTTGGTCGAAATGTTTTAAAAATGGGGGAAGGGGAAAAAGGGATCCAGAGGTTAATGATAGATTGAAGAGGGGGTTGGGGGCTGGGAAAAAATGATAACAGCACAAAGGTCGGGGATGAGGGAAATGGCAGGGGGGTAAAAGACTACAGTTTGGGCCCCAAGCACTGACTCCAGCCCTTTTTTGGGGGGGGGCAAATATTGTCAATACCCCAATATCGGGGTTTAAAAAACCAAATTGCTGAGGAAGAGGAAAGTTACCCTATGACAGGGGTATCCACTTTTAAACCATTTTTAAAATCCCCAACTATAATAAACTTCAGAGCTAAGGGGGAAAAAAATTCCCAAAAAATATTTTGTTTGCTGAAGAAAATTTTAAAAAAAAGTAAACACCGAAAAAATTTGGTGGAAAGTCACTTTAAGCGTTTGGGGAATTTAGAAAATGTTAAGAAATTTAAATTTCACTTTAACAGCATTAGTTCTTTTTTTTGGCGGGGTTTTTGAAAAAAATATTCTTTTCCCTTTTTGGGAAACTCATTCATTCTAAATTGAGAAATCTTGGGCCCCCAAAAAAGGGGCAGGAAGGCTTTGTTTTTTTTTTTCCAAAAATTATAAAATGGAACAAAGAAAAAAAAGATGATAAATTTTTGACGACAAGGGGAAGCTACAAAGGGACACGGGGGACAGTGTTTTTAAATTTTCCCCCAGGGTTTCGGCTGGGCTGACATTTTCCAAAAGTTTTTTTAAAAAATATATATTTATTTTGTTTAAAAAAATTTTATTTAAAACAAACAGGATGTTTGTTTAAGAAAATTTAACTTATGCTGTAATGTTGTTTTTGTTTCATTTGGGAAAAAATTAAAATTAAAAATTGTTTTTAAAGGCAGGATTTTTTTTTTTCCCCTTTCCTAAGTACAAAGAACGTGGTGTCCAAATATGAAAAATTTAACCCATTAAACGGGGAGAAAAAAGAAATTTTAAAAAAAAGTGTTTTAAAAATTCTTAAATTACTTGCTTTTTTAAAATAGCAAGAATAGTTTAGGTAAAAAACTTTGATTAAACCCCTGAATTTAAATCAAGCCTTTACTAAATTTTTAAATTTAAATCATGTTTTAAAAAACGTGTTTTAAAAATCAGTTTTAGTTTTTAAAATAAAAATCCACCCTTCCACCACCTGTTGGTTTCGGGGTCGGCTCCGGGGTCCCCTGCGGGTTGGCTACTGCTGCTGTTTGGGGCGATTTGCCCTCCCCCCACTAGGGGGGTGAAGGGGGCTGCTCATAAAGGTGCCCTCCAAAACTTGGGTTTTGCTGCGATGGGGGCGGTATGCCCCTACCCCCCCCCCTTTTTCCCCCAAGAAACCCGGGCAGTAAAAATTTGAGCGCGGGGAAGAACCCCCCGGAAAGGGACCTGTCGGGGAGGGGGGTGACGATGCCGCAATAGGCAGAGGCCAAAACAAAAACCCAAAAAAAAGGATTTTCCCCCCTTATAGTGTTTGGGGTCTTCCCCCCTCTAAATTGTTTGGGAAAAAAGGGCCCAAATTTTGGCCCGGGTACCCGAGGGTTCCAATAGGGGGGTGGGAGCCAAAAGTCATCCCTCTGCCGGATGGTAAACTATTCGGCAGGTAAATTTAGAAGGAAAACGGGCATGTTTGGGGGGCCCATCTGCCCCAAGGGGACCCCCGAGGGGCTCCCTGTCCCCATCTCCCCCTTTTTTTACGCCAAGGGTGCTTCCCGGGTCTTTCTCCCTTTTGGTCTTCCTCACCTCTTTTTTAACCCCCTCCAGATGCTCCCTCCCTCCCCTCCCCTTGGGTCACCCCGGGGAAGAAAATCCACTCTTTTTTCACCATTCAATCCCTTTTGCCCAATAAACCTCCCCCCTCCAGTTCAGCCCCTAAGGGAAACCTCAAGTGGCCGCGGGGATGTGGGCAAAAATTTCTCCAGCCCCCTGCCCCAGCCCAGTTTTTTTCAGCATCTTTTCCCGGGACATGAAGAAAGGGGGAAAATAAAAGGGGTTAAACCCAACCCGTAGCCCTGGCGACTGAAAAATTTAACCTTCCCTCCTCAAAAGGGGTCAGAAAAGGGCGGGTTTGCCCACAATGAGCCCCCACTGGTTGAAAATCAAAGTTAAACAGGGGAAACTCCGGGTCCGCCGGATCATCAAAAAATCTTTTAAGGGCCCTTTCTTGTTCATAAAAGTGGCCCTAAAAAGGAAAGGGGGAATTTCCCCAACGGGTGGAAACATCGCATATCAGAGTGTGTTGGGGGAGGCCTTTTTTTGCCGCGAAAACTCGAAGAAGGTTTTTTCCGGGTTTGTAGGAATGGATGAAGTGAAATCCCAACAGTTTTCGGGCCCCATTTTCAAAAACTTTTGAAGTTTCCGGTGGGGGATTTAAGGGAACCATTTCACAACCTTTTTTGAAAGTGCGCCATGCGGGGCCCATGGCCCTTTCCCCCCCTCAGTCAGCCCCGGGAAAAAAAAGTTCCCCCCCCCTTGCCAAATCACCAGGGTTTTCCGATTTCCCATTTGGGGAGGGGAAAAGAAAGAAAACCAACCGTTTTTCTTGCCCCCCCAAAAAACGCGGAGCAGTTCCCCCCCCCTTGTGGGACTTCATTCCCCCAAAAAAGGGCTAGGGTGTAAAACTGCTGCCCATCCCCTGGCTCTACACTTGTGGAATGATGGACCCAGTACTTGTGGAGGTAAAGATGAGGTTTTTGGAGGGGGAAAGGAGGAGGCAAAACCACCCGGCCGCAGGACCCAACAGTTTGGAAAACGTGGAGGAAAAAGCGCTGTTTTGCCAAAGGGTTTTTGGGGTTGGTGTCCCTTTAAACATTCCCCCAGGGGGCCCATAAAAAAATTTGAACTGGCCCTGCCCGGGAAGGTTAAACAGCCCCCGATGACCGAAACCTGTTTGTGCCCCTTTGGAAAACAAAATGATAAGTCAAGGACGGCCCCCACTTTTTTTTCAACAAATTTAGGGAAGTACTGGTATGCCCTTTTTGGGGGAAAAAAATTACGTTTTGGAACTCTCCATTTTGGGGCTCGGCAAAAGGGAAAAAAAAATTTCCCCTAAACTTTTTCAGAGTCCCCCAAAGGGAAAGGGAAGGGGGGATTGAGAGTCCCAAACCCAACTTGGAAAGGGGGAGGGTCACCCTTTTTTCTGCACTTAGGATGGTTGGACGCTTTACTGTTGTCTCTTTGAAAATCGCTTCATTAAAACGCCTGCGGGAAACCATGATTTAGCGAGGGAGAAGCTCGGGAAAAACCGGGGAGTTTTTTCCCAAACAGAAACCCCCAGCCCGTTCCTGCCGAGGGGTTTGGACCCCTTACTGGCTGCAATGGCATATTTGCCACGTCGCTGCGCTGCCCCTTTTTTCGGGCGGCCGGGGGGGAGGGGGCCCAAAACCACATCGGACCCACGCTTTTCCCCCCCCCACCGGGGAGGGTTTGACGTGCATGTGTTGCCCGCGGGCCCTGGTCCCAACTTTGGGCCCCCTTTGCCACGCTTTCACCCCCCCGGAAAAAAAAATTCTCCCATTTTACCCATATTCGGTTTCCTTCGGTTTCTTTAGCAAAAACTGAAAACCCCGCCGAGTACTGTTTTTTTAACCCCCAACGCCCCACTGAGTGAAAAAACCGCCCGGCCCTCCCTGGGCTGAGCCCGGTGCCCTACTTTTTTGGGGACCGGGCGAAGGGGGTTTTTTTTCTCCCCCCCGTGGGCCCGCTTGGCTCCCGACCCACACGGGTTGAATTTCTGAGACCCCCAGGGCCCCAAAAACCAAACCCACTTGTTGGCTGGGGCCATTTGCCTGCCGCCCCAAAGCTGATCCCCTCTTCTCCTGATGAGTTTAAGCCATTGTTTCCCCCCCCGGCCCCCATGAGCGGTCGGCCTGAAATCATCATCATTTGTGTTTAAATTTGGGTCACTGGGGTCCTCTTCCCCCGGTTTTGGCATGCAGAGGCTGACCCCTCACAACATAAACCCCCCAGGGCCACTCCCCCCAAATCAAAATTTTACTTTCCCACCTACTGCAAAGAAGCAGGGGATTTTTTGGCCCCCATTTCTTCGCTGCCAAGTACCTGGGACTGCCCTCTTCAAATTTTTTCATCCTCGCTAAAAATAGGGGACGCTGAGCCCAGAAGTTTTTAAAAAGTTTTGGGTTGGGGGAAACCCGGGATGGGACGGAGGCGGGTTTTGAGGACGGGTGAGGGCCGCTGACCCGCCCGGGCCATGCCAAATAAGGGTTTTGTTTGCGTTCCCACCGCCCTTGGTTTGGGGTTGTCAGAGGGGCCCCATCGGGAGGAAGTGGAAGACCTATTAAACCCAAAAATTAAAAAACCCTTTGGGGTTTTGCTGAAAAACCCACGGCCCCGCTAGTGACCCCCAGCATTTCTGGCCCTCCCCCGGTGACCCCTGTGCGAGCCCCCTTTGCTGTGTTTCGACCTAGGTTTGTCCAAAAAATTTTTTTCCCACCCCAACTTGAAGGGAAAGAGCCTGCCACCTCTTGTCTAAACTACTGTTTTTTCAAAAAATGAAACAGACCGTTTAATGAAGTTATCTGTATATGAAAAAATTCAACCCTGTATTTGACTAAAAAAGAACCCACTAAAAACCCTTGGGGGTAACCCTTGGATAAAAAATTTCGCTCCACAAATGGCCGGGAAAAATTTTTTTAACTTTGTTTTGTGCCTTTTTAAAAAACACTGGGGTTTTTTAAACTGAATAAAAACGAAAAACCCAGGTTTAAATTTTCCCTTTTCGGAAAAGGAATTTTTGCTACAGAATTTCTTTTTTTTTGGGCGGTAAAAAATTTTTTCTTTTACTGAATACAACTGCAAAAAAATTTAATTATTTAAACCCCTTGGATTTTAAATTGCGCAAAAAAAAAAATTTGCCCAACAATTCCAGCTTTGTAGCGTTTTAAAAAACGGGTTTTACTTTACGGAACAAAAACAACGGGAAAAAACTTTGTAATTAACCTTCGGGTTTAAAAAAATTTAAAACGCTACAGGAAAATTTTTTTTTTTCCTTTGGGCGGTGAAAAAAGAACGTTTCTTTTTAGTGACTAAAAAAAACACAGAACAACGTTTAAAAATTAAAACCTGGATCTAAAATTGCGCAAAAGAAATGAGCAAAAAAAAAAAAATTAAGTGGTATTGGATTTTAAAAACGCTGTTTCTTTAACTGAAAAACAACAGCAACAGGCTTAGTTTCCCCGGGAAAATTTTCCCCAATGTGTTTCCAAAACTGAGCAGAAAAGCTTTAAAAATTGTAAAAGAAAAGTTTGAATTTGGCCCCGCCCCGGCCCTTTTTTTTCCCAAATACCCCACAAAATCAAAATTTTAGAAGTAAGAAAAGCAGTCTCTGAGAAAAAGTTGTGACCCCCCCCCCCAAAAATTTCGCTGTAAAAAAGTGAGTTCTTTATTTTGAGAAAACCATAAGCGCGGGCAGGGCAGACCTTCCCTCCCAAGCCCCAAGTGGGGGAAAGGTTGTAAAGTTGCCAGCTTTCGCGCCCGGGCCCAAAAATATAGTGCGGTGACGTCACGGAATCCCCCCGGGTCTTAAATTTGGCCCTTTAAACGCTGCAAATGTCATGTAGGCTACGCCTTTTCCTTTCCCTCGCATTTTTTCTTTCCCCCCAGGGAAACCCATTTTTCTCGCAGAAATTTTTTTATCAATAAAAAAACCAACGCTTCTTTCCCCGGCGAAATCCCCCCAAACCCTTCGACTTCGTTAAGAATCAAAAAATTTCCTGAAATTCTAAAAAAAATTCCATTTAAATTAGAACCCAATTTTCGCCCATCCAACTCCCTCCCCTTTAAAAATTTTTTTTAAAGTACAAACAAACAAAACGAAAATTTTCCCACATTTGGGGTTTTACGGGAAATGAACCGATTTTCAAAATACAGATAAAACACGTTTTTTAACCGAAGAAAAAAAGGGCCAAAAAAATAAACACAAACCCCTACAAAAATGTTACAATTATGGTTTTTTTTCACACCATTTAGAATGTCCTGTACAAACAAGCCCTTATATGTCAATGTAGATGGAAAAATAAAAAGTTATGGCTCTTGGAAGGCTGGGAGGAAAAAAAATTTAAGTTACAAGGAAAAAACTGTTTGGTGGAAAGGGGTTTTAAAGGGGTATGCATCAAAATTTTGGGGAAATTTGGGTGACATATTCACATTCCAATGGACTCATAAATTTGGGTTTTGAGAAAAAGGGAAGGGGGCAAAGGTTGGGTTGGGTGATTTGACAAGGTAATTGTCAGGGGGAAGGCGGGACTCAGGCTGCGGGAAAAACAACAGGCCCGCCCGCAGCCTTTTTTTCAACCCCAACCCCGGAAAAAAACACTTGGGGTGCTGGCAGCTCTGGTGAGGAAAAGGGTTTCCCAGCCACTTCGGACAGGGGGCGTGTTTCAAACCCGCCAAAGGGAGGACCTGGAGGCCGGGTCCAATCAGCACAAGGGGGGTTTTCCCGGGGGAAACACATTTTAAAATCCCCCTTTCTAGCCCGATTTCTGCGCCTGGAAATTTTCCCCGGCGCCTTGCTTTAAAATGTGATTTGTATTTTTTGTGTTTTTCTTGTAAAAACCTGACCTCGGCCCTTTTTTTCTTACCCGGATTTTTTCTGATTTTGTAACCCCCTCCCGTTTGGCTTTTTGGAAACCCAGGCTTGTTTACGTTTATCCCTTGGTTTGATTTTGGGTTTGGCGTTTCCCCTTTTGGTGGGTTAAACCGGACTGTCTGACTTTCTTCCATTTTCCCGAACCCGGGCCCCCCCCCCAACTCTAGCAAAGACCAGGTCGAAAAAAACTCCCCGTGCCTAGGGAAATTTGGAGGAAGAAAAAAACCTAGCCCAGCAGGATTTCCCTATTTTAACCAAAAATTGCCTTTCTACCAGTTTTAAAAAATTTCATACTTGTCGCTGTTTTGGTTCTGGGAGTGCGTTTTTGGATTTTCTGGTTCCCTTCTAATTTTTGTTGATCGTCCTTTTCACCAAAAAGTCTAGGGCCACCCCTTTGGGAAACCCCTAAAAAGAAATTTTCCCGGGGGGGTTGTGGCTTTTTGACTCCCACCCCAGCCGGGGGCCCCTAAAAAAACCCCCAATTTTAATCCTGACGGGGGGAGAAAAGGGGTCCGGGTTTCCCTAAAATATTGAAAGTTTTAAATTTTATTATCCCTGGAGGGGCGGGCCCCTGATGTTGGGGTTGTTGTTGCTGGTCCTGGCTTAAAAAACATAAACCCCGTGTTTTACTGGAATTTTAGGGGGAATTAAAATCCCAAAGGGGGGGGACAAAAAGGTGTGTTGACAGGGTGTTTTTCCCTACCATACTGGGCAAAAAAAAAACTGATGTTTAAGGGGGATGCCCCTATCCCAGAAAGGGTTCCGTTTCCCAACCAAGCATTTAAAAGGGGATTTCCGGCAAAATATAATTTCCCAAGGAGGGCTGTTGTCTCAACTATTTTTCCCCTTTATTTAAACCACTTTAGAAATTTTAAAACCCCCCCCCTCAGGGTATGAAAAACCTGCTAATTGCCCACTTCGAAAGGGCTTTTTTCCCCCCCTCCCGTTTTCCCCTTTTCTAGTTTTAAAAAAAAAAATTTCTTTATCCTTTTTAACTGGGCACCCGTGGTGTCTGGCCCAAAAAACTAATTTTTCCCTATTTTTTTGGGGCCGTCATTGCCTCCTTTAAAAGTTGGGCCTATGGGCTCTTGTTAAGTTTTGCGCCCCGGGGAAAAAAGGGGTTTCCCAAAAATTTATCCTCCTGGTGAAAAATATGCCCCTATCTATAAAACTGAAAAATCCCAAGGGGCCCCTAAAATTTCCCTGGATTTTTGACGACCTTCCCCTTTTGAGGGGAAAAAAGTTTAAAAATTTTGGGGGGTTAGTGGATGGGTTTCCAACAAAATGTTCCAATTTTTTCCGTTTTAAGGGGGGTTACCTTTGGGCCAAAAAACTTTCTGAAAATCTTTGGGCAAAAACATTGTCAAGCTTTTGGGGTTAAAACCCGGATATCGTTTTTGGCAGAAAGGGGTTCAAATTTGTTTTTCATTTTTTGGGAGAGCCCCTTTTCCCAAAGGGTCTGGGGGATCAAACCCCGTTTTTCCCCTTTTTTCTGCCTTTTCCAAAACCCGAGAAAAAATTGGGGAGACAAAAGGGGGGTTTAATCAAATGGTAACACAAAAACCGTTGTTTTTGTATCTGAAACAGCAGGTAGACTGGGTTTAAAAAACCCTTTTTCCCCCTTTGGTTTTAATTTGCCATTAACAACAGGATAGTAAACTCCCTGGGAAACCCCACCATTTTACTGTAATTTTTGGTTTTCACCCCAGGCATGGTTTTAAATTTTTTGTGCTAGTCCCGAAACACACCCAGGGGTGGAAAGGGTTTTCCCTTAAAGAACGTGCACATTCTGGGGCCCCAAATTCAGGAAAAAACTTGGTTCATACCCCAAAAACAATTTTTAGAAAAAAAAATTCGATAGTGGCGTTGGGGGGTTTTTTTAGAGGGTTTTTTGGGTTGGGGATTTAAAATAGGGGGGTTTTCCACCCCAAATCTGGAAAGGAAAATTCCCTCTGGTAAAAATGCAACCCCGGAAATTTTTAGGTAAAAAGTGGTTCAGGGGGTTTGGGGTTAAAAACCCGGGGGGGGGCATATCGCCTGAAATTCCCTCTTCCTCCGGGAACATAATGGTTTTTTCGTTAACTTCTTAAGAGGTATTTTTCAGCCTGGGGACTCCGCCCTTCCTGACCTCCTTCTCCAGTTCGCATAGGGGGGGAGTTAGAATATGACGTTGGCCCATATTTTGGATTCTCGTAAGGTCCAAAGGTCACTGCATTTACCTGGTCCATTGGAAGGGTATGGTCCTGAGTGAAGATCATGGGTTCCGGCGAAATCCATCCATCTGATCGCCTGGTGAGAGAATTCCATGAGTCTCACCGGACAAACTCAGACCAGGGAAGGGTCCCATGGCATTTTCCTAAAAGGGGAGGGGGGTTACTGTCAGGGCTAGGGGCTGCACTCAGCTGCAGGGATCAACAGGCTGCGCAGCTATTTGAAACCCCCCACCCTGATCCCCTTGCTGCTGGCAGCTCTGTGAGTGACAGATGCCCAGCCACTTCGGACAGGGGGCTGTCCACACCAGCCATTGGGAGGACCCGAGGCCGGCTCCAATCAGCTACAGCGGCGGAAATCCGGAAACACATTTTAACTCCCTGCAGCTGAGTGCTGCGCCTGTTATTTTTCCTGGCTGCCTTGCTTTCCTGTGATTTGTATTGTGCTTGTTTACTTGTGTACCTGACCTCGGTTTTGTTTCCCTCACCTCGGCTTGTCTTCTGATTTTGTACCTCACTCCCGTTTGGCTTTTGACCCCGGCTTGTTTACGTTTATCCCTCTGGTTCTGATTTGTGGTTTTGGCGTTCCCGTTTTGGTATTGACCCAGACTGTCTGACTATTCTTCCTACTGACGGCCCCCGCACTCTAGCAGTGCAGGGACTTTCGCCCAGTTGCCGTCTGCCGCCTAGGGCAGCAGGTCAAGTAGGCAGGGACAGTGGGCTGGGTTCTGTGAGTGACAGATGCCCAGCCACTCCGGACAGGGGGCGTGTCGCACCAGCCAATGGGAGGACCCGGAGGCCACTCCAATCAGCTACAGGGGCGGTATCCGGGAAACACATTTTAACTTCCTGCTAGCTGAGTGCTGCGCCTGTGAAATTCCCTGGCTGCCTTCCTTTTCTGTGATTTGTATTGTGCTGTTTACTTGTATACCTGACCTCGGCTTGTTTTCTTACCTCGGCTTGTCTTCTGATTTTGTACCTCGCTCCCGTTTGGCTTTTGACCCCGGCTTGTTTACGTTTATCCCTCTGGTTCTGATTTGTGGCTTTGGCGTTCCCGTTTTGGTATTAACCCGGACTGTCTGACTATTCTTCCTCCTGACGGCCCCCCGCACTCTAGCAGAAGACAAGGTCGAAAAAACTCCAGCGCCTAGGTGATTGGCAGGAAGATCACCTAGCCGAGCAGGTATTTCCTATTGTATCCAAAAAATTGCTGCTACCAGTTAAGATTTCATACTTGTCGCTGTCTGGTTTTGGGAGTGCGTTTGTGGATTCTGGATCAGCTTCTAATTTTGTTGATGTGTCTTTTGTCAAACGTCTGGGGCCTACCTTGGAAACCGCTATCTTGATTTCGGGCGGGTTGTGGCTATTGACTCCACTAGCTCGGGGCACAATCCAACATTGTACTCCTGAGCTGGAGATGGTGTCGGTTCCATACATATTGAAAAGTGTATTCTATTTATCATGGAGGGGCTGCCCGCTGATGTGGTGTTGTTGCTGTCCTGGCTTCATAAACATAACCCAGTGTTTGACTGGAATTCAGGGGAATTAGTCAGGTGGGGACAACGGTGTGTTGACAGATGTCTCCCTACCATACCGGGCAATACTGATGTGAAGGCTGATGCTCTATCTAGAAGCTTCTGTGCCAGCCACGCATAACAGGTGGATCCGGCACCTATATTGCCCAAGGAGACTGTTGTTTCAACTATTTCCCCTGATTTAGCCACTGAGATTAAATCCCATCAGGATATGAGACCTGCTAATTGTCCTACTTCGAAAGTCTTTGTCCCCACTAAGTTCCGGCTCCTAGTTTTAAAAGAATTTCATGATTCCGTGTTATCTGGGCATCCTGTGGTGTCTGGCACAAAAAAAGCTAATTCTCGTAATTACTGGTGGCCCGTCATTGCCCTCGTGATGTTGAGGGCCTATGTGGCATCTTGTGAAGTCTGCGCTCGGACTAAGGTTTTCCCCAAAATCATCCTCCTGGTGAACTATGCCCCTCACCTATACTGAACATCCATGGACCCATATCTCCATGGATTTTATGACAGACCTTCCTCTTTCAGAGGGGCAAAACAGTTATTTGGGTGGTAGTGGATCGTTCAGCAAAATGTGCCATCTTGTTCCGTTAAGGGGGTTACCGTCGTCCAAAAAACTTTTCTGAACTCTTTGTCAAACACATTGTCAAGCTTCATGGGTTTACCAGAGAATTATCATTTCGGACAGAGGGTTTAGTTCGTTTTTTCTCGATTTTGGAGAGCCCTTTGCAAAACTCTGGGTATCACCCTGTCCTTCTCTTCTGCCTTCCACCCAGAGACTAATGGGCAGACAGACAGGGTGAATCAAATGGTAACACAAAAACTCAGTTGTTAAAGTATCTGATCAGCAGGGAGGACTGGGTAAAATACTTACCGTTGGTTTTAATTTGCCATTAACAATCAGGATAGTAAGCTCGTCTGGGACCTCACCATTTTACTGAATTATGGTTTTTCACCCTATGGCATGCGAATTTTCCAGTGCTAAAGGTCTGATCACAGCGAGGTGGAAAGTTATCATTAAAGATCTGTGCACAGTCTGGGGCCCAAGTTCAGAAGAACTTTGGTTCATACCCAGAACATTCAGAAGAAAAATTCTGATAGATGGCGTCTGTGTTCTAGAGGTTTGCGATTGGGGATAAAGTATGGTTATCCACCCGAAATCCCGCGTTGAAAGTTCCCTCTTTGGGAAACTCGCACCGCGATTGTAGGTTCATATGTGGTTCAGGAGGGGGTTTTAACCCCGGTGGCCCTATCGCCTGAAATTACCCTCTTCTCTCCGAAAACATAATGTGTTCCATCGTTAACTTCTTAAGAGGTATATTCAGCCTTTTGACTCCGCCCTCTAGACCTCCCTTCTCCAGTTCGCCCTAGAGGGGGAGTTAGAATATGACGTTGCCCATATTTTGGATTCTCGTAAGGTCCAAAGGTCACTGCAGTACCTGGTCCATTGGAAGGGGTATGGTCCTGAGGAGAGATCATGGGTTCCGGCGAAATCCATCCATGCTGATCGCCTGGTGAGAGAATTCCATGAGTCTCACCCGGACAAACCCAGACCATGGAAGGGTCCGGTGGCCCCTCCTAAATGGGGGGGGGGGTACTGTCAGGGCTAGGCTGCACTCAGGCTGCAGGGATCAACAGGCTGCAGCAGCTGATTTGCAACCCCACCCTGATACACTTGCTGCTGGCAGCTCTGTGAGTGACAGATGCCCAGCCACTTCGGACAGGGGGCGTGTCACACCAGCCATTGGGAGGACCCGGAGGCCGCTCCAATCAGCTACAGCGGCGGTATCCGGGAAACACATTTTAACTCCCTGCTAGCTGAGTGCTGCGCCTGTGAAATTTCCTGGCTGCCTTGCTTTCCTGTGATTTGTATTGTGCTGTTTACTTGTGTACCTGACCTCGGCTTGTTTACTCACCTCGGCTTGTCTTCTGATTTTGTACCTCACTCCCGTTTGGCTTTTGACCCCGGCTTGTTTACGTTTATCCCTCTGGTTCTGATTTGTGGTTTTGGCGTTCCCGTTTTGGTATTGACCCGGACTGTCTGACTATTCTTCCTACTGACGGCCCCCGCACTCTAGCAGTGCAGGGACTTTCGCCCAGTTGCCGTCTGCCGCCTAGGGCAGCAGGTCAAGTAGGCAGGGACAGTGGGCTGGGTTCCAGTCAGGGCTCACTGTTCCTCCCTTGACGTGACAGTAATATTTATTCAGAAATGTATTGCACTACTATTAAACTGCTTGTATTTCTGATGCATGGGTGTATACTCATTCTTAGGAACAACAGCCTTATGTATGAAAACTGTCTAGTATTAAGACTATTTTTGTTGCCCATAGCAACCAGAGTCCAACTTTCATTTTATACACTGCTCTGTAAAAAATAAAAGCTGAGCTTTAAGTGGTTGCTATGAGTAACACAGTTTTACTGCTAGACATTTTTTATACATAGTGCCCACTGTTTTTTCAATATGACAGATATTTGAAGGTGTTGTTGGGTTCAATTTTTTAACATTTTTTTAGCATGCTGCTGCCATTTTATAATATAGAGGCCTTCGATCCAGCGTTGTGCCATCCATACTCTCTCCTGCTCTTCAATTCTTTTCCAATCTTAGTCCAAACGGGACGTCAACGCTGCAGCCGTTGATTGGCTTCAGTGGTAGGGGGCATTGACTGACATCACCATTCAGAAGTAAGTGCTCTGAACATTGAATCCAGCCAGTGGCAAGTGACCAGAAGAGAACAGAAGGCTGGGAGAGAGTGAGGATGGTGCAGCACTCAATTCAGCAACATATTACACATTTATTAAGTATTTAACCTGACTGGAGAACAGAGGCGGAACTTCAAGCTCTGAGGCCCTTGTGCAAAAAGTAAAATGGGGCCCCCATTCCATTCGCCATTTACCATACTGGTGTCTTCTTATGTGGCAGAAGGACTTTTGGGGCCCCTTTAGGCTGCAGGGCCTGGTAGCGATGGCTACCGCTGCACCACCTGTAGCTATGCCCCTGCTGGAGAATTATCCTTGGTAAAATGTAGTACAGTGGTTATCTAAAGTTCTGCACCCATCCTTTTGATTTTTCCCCTGTCAACACTTTTTTTTAACACACTTGAGAAGAAAAACAAATCTTTAGATTGTGTGAAAATCTCAAAAAACTTGACAAATTGAGTTACTTTTGACAGATCACAGTGATTTTATTTTAAGCTGACACATTTCAACCTCTCACAACTACTAAACATGCATCATCTTTCAAAAGATGTGCAAACCGAATACGACTTCATATGTTATCTGAAGAGCTTTGACAGTCATAGACGGGAGGTCCTGCTGTTTTTAGAAGCAATGAAAGCCAAGTAAGTGGAAGGTGTGTACGCTTTGTTGTGCCGTCCTCACCATGGGTGTTAAGGAATTCTCTTCTGATTACTGCTTAGTAAACCATGGGGTGCTTTATGTATCTTTTTTATTGCATTTCAACAGCATTGGTACATGTGGGATTGAGCGCTTGGAATACAACAGTAAAACCATGTTTCTAAATAGACAATCATTTTTATTATTTTCTTACGATATCTTGAGTCTGATATTTGTTTGCGTTTAATGATTAAATATATCAGGCTAGGCTGACAAATAGATTATTTCCTACACTAATTCGTTTCCCCTTCGGGTATACAAATAAAGATGCAAAAATGATAAGGAGACCACAATTTAAATTACTCTATGTGTTATAGTATTTTTCAAGAATCATTAAATCAGAACTCAAAATATCAGAGATTTCTTCTGAGAGTATTTAATTATAACATAGCCATTGTACAAAGCATTAAAGCCAGAGTAGTGAATACAACTGGTAACAACGAGAAAGAAGCTAAGTGGATTGTGATTATTTTAAGAGGATTTTCCCATCTGGTTCTTTTCCCAGAACCAGCTCTTCACAGCCGGACTCAAACGTTTTGTTCTCTGCAAGCTCTATTCCTAGCTATTTCTGTTAGAGGGACATAATGATGCTGTCAAAGCTGAATATTTGGGTATAAGATCAGCAGTGAAATTAACAGTGACAATTTAAAGAGAACCTTCAGGTGGTTTATGATGCTCTATCTGAAAGCAGGATATAAAAGGAGAGAAGTTGAACTCTGTGATATATAGGGTTATATGATAGAGGAGAGGAGCAAAGCTCTGTGATATATAGGGTTATATGATAACAGGAGTTTGATTAGATAAGGGAAAGCTGAGCCCCTTGATATATAGGATTTTTATGATAGAGTAGCTGAGCTCTGTGATATATAGGGTTATATGATAGAGGAGAGGAGCTGAGATCTGTGACATATAGGGTTATATCAAAGAGGGAGAGAAACTGAGCTCTGTGATATATAGGGATATATGATAGAGGAAAGGAGCTGAGCTCTGTGATATATAGGGTTATATGTTAGAGGAGAGAAGCTGCTCTTTTTATGTAAGGGTTTTTTGATAAGAAAATGAGCTCTCTGTGATGTATAGGATATTATGATAGAGAAGAAGAGCTGAGCTCTGTGATTTATAGGGATATATGATAGAGGAGAGTAGCTGAGCTCTGTAATATGTATAGGGATATATGATAGAGGAGATAAGCTGAGCTCTGTGATATATAGGTTTATACAATAGAGGAGAGAAGTTAAGCTCTGTGATACAGTATATAGGGCTATATGATAGTGGAGAGAAGCTGAGCTCTGTGACATATAGGGTTTGCTGCGGGCCCGGACTGCCCATAGGGCAAACCGGGCATTTGCCCGGTGGGCCGCTGGCGTCCGGGCCGCAGCGCTGCCACAGATCGCCCGCCGAGGGGGCTGGTGTTTCCCTCCGGTGGGCCCCGAGTGCCGGCGCAGCTACAGGAGCCGCAATGGTCGCAACCGCGACCAGACCCCTGTGCCATGGAGCCGACAGACCCCTCTAGCCACACGGCTGCATGGCCGGGTAACAGACCCAGCCATGCAGCCATCACGTCCGCCTCCTGCACCGCGTGGTAGAAGCAGCGGCCAAGGCAGAACAGCCGAGATCCTCTGATCTCGGCCGTTCAGCCCACAGGAGGCTGCGGGGCAGGCACGCGATGTGATGCCTAAGAATTAGCCCTATCTGCCTAAAAACTAGCTTTGCCTGCCTAAAAGCTAGCCCTATCTGCCTAAGAACTAGACCAATCTGCCTAAAAACTAGCCCTATCTGCCTAAAAACTAGCCCTGCCTAAGAACTGGCCCTATCTGCCTAAGAACTAGCCCTATCTGCCTAAAAACTAGCCCTGCCTAAAAACTAGCCCTATCTGCCTAAAAACTAGCCCTATCTGCCTAAGAACTAGCCCTATCTGCCTAAAAACTAGCTCTGCCTGCCTAAAAACTAGCCCTATCTGCCTAAAAACTGGCCCTATCTGCCTAAAAACTAGCCCTATCTGCCTAAAAACTAGCCCTGCCCAAGAACTAGCCCTATCTGCCTAAAAACTAGCCATATCTGACTAAAAACTAGCCCTGCCCAAGAACTAGCCCTAAACTGCCTAAAAATTGGCCCTATCCCCTAAAAACTACCCTCTGCCTGCCTAAAAACAACCCTTTTGCCCAAAAACTCCCCTTTTCCCCCAAAACTAGCCCCTACTGCCTAAAAACTACCCTTTCCCCCAAGGGAAAAAGCCCTATCGGCTAAAAAAAACCCCACCCCAAAACAACCCCTTTTTCCTAAAAACTCCCCTATCTCCCTTAAAACTACCCCTTTCCGGCCAAAAAACCCCCTACCAAAATTTAATCTGCCAAAAAAACTACCCCCTCCCTTTAAAAACTGGCCCTATCTGCCTAAAACTACCCCCTTTTGCCCTGCCTAAAAAAAACCCTATCTCCCCAAAAACTGGCCCTCCTCTCCCTAAAAAACTGGCCCAAATCTGCCTAAAAAATCCCCTATTCGCCAAAAACTAGCCCTTCGCCAAAAAAACAGCCCTATCTGCCTAAAAACTAGCCCTGCCTAAAACTCCCTTTCGGGCCAAAAAAAAACAAAGCCCTATTTTGCCAAAAACAACCCCAAACCAAAAGAACACCCTCCTGCCTAAAAATAGCCCTGCCTAAAAAAAACCCTTTTCCCTGTCCCCAAAAACTAGCCCTATCTGCCAAAAAAACAACCCACGCCTAAAAAAACCCCTTTCCTCCCCAAAAACCCCCTTTCCCCAAAAACAACCCAATCCTCCCTAAAAACTGCCCTACTGCCTAAAAACCCCCTTTTCCCCAAAAACCCGCCCTATCCTAAAAACGGCCCTGCCAAAAAAACTACCAAATCTGCCAAAAACTAGCCCTCCCCTTAAATTACCCCCTTTCCTCCCTTTAAAAATACCCCTTTTGCCTAAAAACAACCCTTTCTGCCAAAAAAATTACCCCTTTTGCCAAAAAACTACCCCTTTGCCCAAAAACCCTACCCTATCTCCCTAAAAACTAGCCCCCCTGCCTAAAAACTAGCCTTCTGCCTAAAAACTGGCCCCTTTTTCCCTGCCAAAAAAATACCCTATTTTCCTAAAAACTAGCCCCCCCGTCCTTTCCCCTAAAAATACCCCTTTGCCTAAAAAAATTTGGCCCTTTCTGCCTAAAAAAAACCCCTGCCAAAAAAACAAACCCTAACTGCCAAAAAACCTAAAAAATTCGCAAAAAAATACCCTCCCTGCCAAAAAAAACTACCCCATATCCCCCCAAAAAAGGTTTTCCTTGCCTGCCTAAAAAATACCCCATATCTGAAAAAAAAACTACCCCCTTCCCTTTAAAAACCCAAACCTTATCTGCCAAAAAACTAGCCTTCCTGCCTAAAAAAGGGGCCTTTTCCCCCAAAAAAATACCCATCCTTCCTAAAAACCTCCCCTACCTGCCTAAAAATTTGGCCCTTTCCCAAAAAACTGGCCCATCTGCCAAAAAACTGGCCCCCCTCCCCAAAACAAACCTAAAATCCCTATCTCCCTAAAAATTTAGCCCTCCCTAAAATTTCCCTATTTGCCAAAGAATTTTCCCTATCTCCCAAAAAATTAGCCCTCCCCAAAACTACCCTATCTCCCTAAAAACTACCCTTTTCCTGCCAAAAAAATTAGCCCAGCCTAAAAAATCCCCTTTTGCCTAAAAACTAGCCCGTTTGGAAAAACTTGCCCAAATCCTGCCTAAAAACTAGCCCCCCAAAAAACCCCCTTTTGCCAAAAAAAAAAAAACCCCCTTTCCCAAAAATCCTCCCCAAAAAAATTAGCCCTATCTGCCTAAAAACTAGCCGGCCTGCCTAAAAACTCCCCTTTATCCTAAAAAGGGGGCCCTCCCAAAAAAAAACTACCCCTTCCTCCCTAAAAACTAGCCCTGCCCAAAACTCCCCCTATTGCCTAAAATAGCCTTCCTGCCAAAAAAACTACCCCCTTCCAAAAAAACTACCCTGCCCAAGAACTCCCCATTCCCCAAAAACCCCCCCTTTTCTGCCAAAAAAACTAGCCCCCGGCCCCCTTGCCTAAAAACTACCCCTATTTCCTAAAAACTAAACCTTCCCCTGCCTAAAACGGGGCCCCTCCCTAAAAATGGCCCTTTCCCCAAGAACTAGCCCAAATCGGGGCCTTTAAAAACACCCCTTGCCTAAGAACTAGCCCTGCCAGCCCAAGGACTAGCCCTGCCTGCCCGAGGACTAGCCCTGCCCGCCCGAGAACTAGCCCTGCCTGCCTAAAAACTAGCCCTGCCAAGAACTAGCCTATTGCCTAAAAAACTAGCTCTGCCTGCTGGACAACAGCCTATCTGGCCTAAAAATAGCCCTGCCCAAGAACTAGCCCTATCTGCCTAAAAACTAGCCCTGCCTGCCTTAAAACCCTACCTGCCACAAAACTAGGCCCTTTCATCGATGCCTAAACTTGCCTGCCTGCCTAAAAATTGCACTATCTGCTAAAAACTGGCCTTATTGCCTAAAACTAGCCCAATCTGCCTAAAAACTAGCCCTATTGCTACAAAGTAGCCTGCCCAAGGAAACTGCCCTATCTGCCTAATAACTCGCCCTGCCCAAGAACTCGCCCTATCTGCCTAAAAACTAGCCTGCCGAAAAATAGCCCGATTGCCTAAAAAACCTAGCCCTGCCTGCCTAAAAACTAGCTTGCTGCCAAGAACTAGCCCTTGCCTGCCTCAAAACTAGCCTGCTGCCTGGAAACTGGCCCTGCCTGCCTGGAAAAAAATGGCCCTGCTGCCTGGAAAACTGGCCCTGCCTGCTGAGGATCAGCCTGTCTGCCGGGAATAGCCTCCTGCCTAATGAACTAGCGCTGCCGCCTAAGAATAGCCCAGCTCGCTAAAAACTAGCCCTGCCTGGGTAATTATGGACCTGCTCGGGTAAATACGGGGCCCTACCTGGATATACTGGACAGCCCAGCTGACCTATTAATGGAGGTCTATATAAACTTACTGCCTAATAGGGGGCTTAATACTACCTAATGGGGGGTTCTACCTATTTACAGGCCACTTTATTTGACTTAATTCTAATTTTTAGGATCTAACATACACTGTTGGGGTACAATTACTGTGTAGGGCACCAAAAGGGGAAACTATTACTATTTGTGGCTCTATGGATGGGGAGTTTGTACATAGTTGGGAATTGATAGGAAAAGTGTTGGAAAAGCGAGGAGTCTAAGATGTATTTGTGGTAAATTCTACAGGGACGAGTAGTGACCGGGAGAAGACATTGCATGCTGTACTGGATGGAGAAAAAAATGGAAAGGAACGATTCATCAGGGAAGACATCATGGAGGTTTGGGCAGATGGCAAAGAAAAGGAGAAGAGAACAACTCCCATCAGAGATGACGTCTCCTGTGAAACCCTGATGTCAGGGATAGATATGGGCGAATTTCTCAAAAATTTGATTCGGTGACTTCGCCGAATTTTCTAACAAAATTTGTTTCGGTCCGAATTACTTTGGGACAAATCGCGTTAAAAAACAGCTATTTCCAGGCAGCACAGAGCCTGTAGGGTGCTGTAGAATGTTGTGCTATGCTTAAATATGCAGAGGGAGCTTGGTTTGGTCTTCATACAATGTTGTGTTTTAGTATGACACGCAGATGACTGCCGCCGCTCTTAGAATCGCTTCACTATAAAATTCCCTGGGCACTTAAGAGAGCAAAACTGACCAAAAAAACTGAAGCAGGAGTGCAGCCTGATAAAGTCATGGCAGCGACAGCTGGAAAAAAATAAGCTGAGGGCTCAGGTGGCAACATCAGTGACAGAGTCTGGAGGTGACGGCAGCAGCCACAGCAGCATGAGGTCAGAGAGTGGCACAATGACATTCTGGAGATGGCAAAAACAGGAGTAGGCCACAGAGTGGCACAATGACACAGTGTGGAGAACACGGCAGCAGCCACAGCAGCAGCATGATGTCAGACAGTGGCACAATGACAGAGTGTGTAGGTCACGGCATCAGCCACAGCAGCAGCATGAGGTCAGACAGTAGCACAATGACATTCTGTAGGTGGCAAAAACAGGAGTAGGCCACAGAGTGGCGCAAAAACAGAGTGTGGAGGGCACGACAGCAGCCACAGCAGCAGCATGAGGACAGACAGTGGCACACTGACATTCCTGAGGTGGCAAAAACAGGAGTAAGCCACAGAGTGGCACAATGACAGAGTGTGGAGGGTACGGCAGCAGCCACAGCAGCAGCATGAGGTCAGACAGTGGCACAATGACATTCTGGAGGTGGCAAAAACAGGAATAGGCCACAGAGTGGCACAATGACTGGGTGTGGAGGTGACCGCAGCAGCAACAGCAGCATGAGGTCAGACAGTGGCACAATGACAGAGTGTGGAGGTCACGGCAGCAGCCACAGCAGCAGCATGAGGTCAGAGAGTGGCACAATGACAGAGTGTGGAGGTGGCACAAACAGGAGTAGGCCACAGAGTGGCACAATGACAGAGTGTGTAGGTCACTGCAGCAGCCACAGCAGCAGCATGAGATCAGGCAGTGGCACAATGACATTCTGGAGGTGGCAAAAACAGGAGTAGGCCACAGATATAATAAAAGTTACGTTTTAGTGTTTAATAGATAGAGAACTGATAGAGTTTAAGTTTGCCTATGGCAAAATAGTAAATATAGGCCACAGAGTGGCACAATGACAAAGAGTGGAGGTCACGGCAGCAGTAGCATAAGGTCAGAGAGTGGCACAATGACAGTGTGGAGTTGACAGCATCAACAGCAGCATCATCATGAGGTCAGAGAGGGGCACAATGACAATCTGGAGGTGGCAAAAACAGTAGTAGGCCACAGAGTGGCACAATGACAGAGTGTGGAGGTCATGGCCGTAGCCACAGCAGTAGCATGAGGTCAGACAGTGGTACAATGACATTCTGAAGGTGGTAAAAACAGGAGTAGGCCACAGAGTGGTACAATGACAGAGTGTGGAGGTCACGGCAGCAGCCACAGCAGAAGCATCATGAGGTCAGGCAGTGGCACAATGACATTCTGGAGGTGGCAAAATAGTAGTAGGCCACAGAGTGGCACAATGAAAGAGTGTGGCGGTCACGGCAGCAGCCACAGCAGCAGCATGAGGTCAGGCAGTGGCACAATGACATTCTGGAGGTGGCAAAAACAGGAGTAGGCCACAGAGTGTGGAGGTGGGTGGCAATACCAGTCCCTGGTAAAGATTGTGGTAGGCACATGGAGATTCTGTCAGCAGATGTGTGGCATCAGGCGGGTGGCGGCATCAGAATAGTGGCTGAGGCAGGTAGTTTGAACCCAGACTCATTTCTCACAGTTTGGGTGAGGCGTCATGGCTGATTTAGTCTGACACCTAGGGCATTGGTGTGTGGAAATCCTGGCCGATCCACGCCTGATTCATCTTGACAATGTTCAGTCATTCCACATTTCCCGTGGACAAGCGGGTTCTCCTTGGGGTAACGATGGCCCCCACTGCACTGAACACCCGCTCTGACGCCACACTACTGGCCGGGCAGGACAGCTTCTCCACTGCAAACTCTGCAAGTTGCAGCGACACATCCAGTTTGGCTGCCCAGTAGTCCAGCGGACCTTATAACTGGGGTGGCAGAGTGCATCTGGACAGAGAGATGATGGCAAAGAGGAAAAACTCCCTTCTGCAGAGGTGGTGGAGCCTTGACTGGCTGCAATGGCATGCGTGCCACTGGGCGCTTCTGCTGCTGTTGCTACGGCGGCTGGATGGACCACCACATCTGAGCCACGTTTCTCCCAGGCCACCGGATGGTGACGCTGCATGTGTTGATGCAGGGCCGTGGTGCCAACGTTAGCTCCCTGGCCACGCTTCACTTTCTGCCACAAATTCTACATATACCCATATTTGGCTCCTCCGGTGTCTTAGCAAAGAACTGCCACACCGCCGAGTAGCTGATTTTACCGCCAACGCTCCGCACTGAGTGAGTACTACCGCCGCTGCCTCGCTGAGCCCCTGTGCCGCTACTTTCTTGGACCTGTGAAGCGGGTTTTCTACCCCGTGGCCGCTTGGCTCCTGACCTCACACTGCTGCTACCCTGCTGACTCACGGCCACACAACCCACTTGCTGGCTGCGCCGCTGCCTGACGCGCAAGCTGACTCCCTCTTTTCATGACGATGATGAAGCCCTTGCTCCCAAGTGCGGTCAGCTACATCATCATCTATTTGTGTTTCATCGTCACTGCTGTCCTCATCACCGGTCTTGGTATGCAGAGGCTGACCCCTCACAACATGACCTCCCATGCCACTCTCCACATCTATACTTTGCCGCCTACTGCAAGAAGCAGGGGATATTGGCCCTATTTCTTCGCTGCCAAGTAGCTGCTGACTGTCCTCCTCATCCTCGCTGTATAGTGGCACTGAGCCCAGACCACATAGTAGATCTCTGGCTGAGGGAACCGGATGGGACAGAGGCGGGTTGAGGACAGGTGAGGGCCGCTGACCGGCTCCTGGGCCATGCCAACTAAGGGTTGTGTCTGACGTTCCCACCAACTCTTGGCTGGGGTTGTCAGATGTCATCTGGGAGGAAGTGGATGACCTAGTCAACCAATCAAGAACCATTGGGTTGCTGAACAACACACGGCAGCTAGATGACACCGGCAGTTGTGGCCTCACCGAGTGACCCCTACTGCGACGTCCCCTTGCTGTGCTGCGACCTGGGCCTGCTCCAGGAATGTTTGTGCCTCTGCCACTCGCAGGTGAAGAGCCTGCCACCTCTCTGTCTGACATACTGTTTGTTCTAAAATGTACAGACACTGTTTGATGAAGATATCTGTATATGATAAATACACACCCTGTATTTCACTCCAAATGAACCCACTAACAAGCTTGGGTAACCCTTGGATATAAATTGCGCTCCACAAATGGGCAGGAAAAATTTACTTGTATGTGCCGTTTAAAAACACTGTGTATTTTACTGAAAATAAAAGCACAAACAGGCTTAATTAACCTTTGGATATGAATTATGCTACAGGAAAAAATTATTCTTTGGCGGTGAAAAAGAACGTTTCTTTACTAAGTACAACTGCAGAAAAATACTTAGTTAACCCTTGGATGTAAATTGCGCAAAAGAAATATGCTGCCAAAAATTACTAGCTTTGTAGCGTGTTAAAACGGCGTGTATTTTACGGTACACAACAACAGAAAAACTTGTAATTAACCTTCGGTTGTGAATTATGCTACAGACAAAATTTCTTCTTTAGCGGTGAAAAAGAACGCTTCTTTTAGTGACCACAACAGCAGAACAACGCTTAATTAACCCCCGGAGCTAAATTGCGCAAAAGAAATGAGCAACCAAAAATTAAGTGGTATTTGGATTGTAAAAACGCTGTTTCTTTAAATGAATACAACAGGAACAGGCTTAGATAACCCTTGGATAGTCAATGTGCTGAAGAACTGAGCAGATAGCATTAAAATGTATATGCAGCTGCATTGGACGCACACTGGACTTCAGTTCCAATACCCCTCAAAATCAGAATTAGAACGTAAGAGAAGCAGTCTCTGAGACAAGCTGTGACACCCCCCAAAAAGTGAGTTTTTAGTATGAGATATCATAAGCAGCCGCGGCAGCACCTTCCCTACACAGTACAGTGAGAGCGGTATGAGCTGCCAGCGTCGCGCCCGGACTTATATAGTGCGGTGACATCACAGAATCCCGCCGGTCTCTGATTGGCTTCATCTCTGCACATTTCATGCAGGCTACGCCCTTCTTCCTCCCAGACTTCTTTGCCCCATGTAACGCCATGTGCTCGCAGCCATTTTATCAATCAAAAGCACGCTTCGTTGCCGCGAATCACACCAAGCTAAAACTTCGTTCAGAATCGAAGTTTTCCTGAAATTCTAAACGAATTCCACTTCGTTAGAATCGATTCGCCCATCTCTAGTCAGGGGTAATTTTACTTCTGTGTTGAATCAGTGCTGTATTCATGTGATGGTGACCTGACTACTGGTGATCTAATTGGTGGGGTTGTAGGTTATGCTCGTGCTTATGTAGTGTCAGTGTGGGCTTGTCCCTGATTGTAATGCAAATGCACACCTGACTCTGTGATTATGGGTTTCTCTGCACATTTTTCTTTCTTGCTTGTGTGTAGGCTGCTTTCACACAGAGCAGTTTTGGTGCATTTTTCTTGTGCAGAAATGTACAGCATTAACTACTCTGCCTTTCTGCACAAAAACACACCAAAAACACATAAAAAACGCACCAAACTGTGTGAAAGCACCTTTATAGTGTAGTTTATTTTAGAAAGTGGCGAGGTGCGAAAACAAAGGAACTTTTTTAAGCGGATATTGTATGTGGGCTGGTCGGGGCTTAGTGCCAGGGCTGATTTTTAGTCCCAGTCCGGCCCTGGTTTGCTGTCTCCCTGGTGCTATGGTTCAGCATGTGGTGGACTGGGTGGACAAATTACTGGGAGGGGCTGGCAATGACCCAGCTGTCGTGGTCCATGTTGGAACAATGACAGAATACATGGTCGGTGGAGGATCCTAGATAATAATTTTTAAGAACCAGGCTCCAAGCTGAAAGGAAGGACCTCCAGGGTTGTGTTGTGTTCTCTGTGCCATGCGCTACACAGGAAAGACAGTGGGAGCTCAGGGAGTTAAATGCATGGCTTAAGTCTTGGTGTAGGACAGAAGGGTTTGGGTTCTTAGATCACTGGACTGATTTTTCATTGGGGTACAATCTATTTTCATTGCACCTGAACGGAAGTGGGTCTGTTGTGCTGGGGGAGAGAATTCTAGAAGGGGTGTGGGAGTATTTAAACTAGGGATGAGGAGAGAGGACAATCTGGAAAATGCAGGGGTAGATAAATTAGAGAGGCTAGACGATATTGGTGGGTGGAGAAGTGGACTATGGGGGGTGGACTAGACCAGTGAATAAGGAGATCCATAACCAGAATTGAAGATATAGGTGCCCTCAACATAATATATAATCCCATGCTACTACTAAAGGTGTTATATATAATCCCATGCTGTCTACTAAAGGTGTAATATATAATCCCATGCTGTCTACTGAACGGGTAATGTATGATCCCATGCCGTCTAATCAACGTGTTAGATATAATCCCAGTCTGTTGGCGGAAAGTGTAAAACTGGAAGGGAAGTTAAATGTCTATTCACAAATGCCAGAAGTCTAGCAACCAAAATGGGGGAGCTTGAGGTGTGAGTTCTAGAGAAGCAGATTGAGGTGGTTGGTGTTGTTGAAACATGGCTAGACTCCTCACATGATTGGGCTGTCAGCCTTCAAGTCTTTAATTTATTTAGGAAGGACAGAGTGAACAGGAAGGGAGAAGGAGTATGTCTGTATGCAAGTAGTGATATGAAGGCAAATGTGAAAGAGGCAATAGCGGGTGAAGATGGTGGGTGGGTGGATGGAAACACAAGGTTGGTTAACGAAAAAAAAATTTTGGCCATAATTTATGGATTTCTGAACGTCATTGAGGAGATAGAAGATCAGCTGCATACACAAATAGAACGAGCTGAACAGATGGGTACAGTGGTAATAATGGCCGACTTCCATTAACCCGATATTGACTGAGGTCACGGTTCTGCTTCAACTGCAAAGGGGAGGAAGTTCCTCAATCTTTTACCGGATGATTTTATGGGACAGTTTGTGGAGGATCCCACTAGAACTGATGCTCTGTTGGATCTGGTAATTTCTAACAAAGCAGAACTTGTTGGAGCTGTCACTGTTTCTGAAAATCTTGATAACAGCAACCACAATATAATTCATGTTAGTCTAAACTGGGAAAAAGAAACACAGAGCAGGAGGGCAAAAACATTTAACTTTAAAGGCCAACTTCCCCTTATCGAGGGACGCAATACAGGACATAGACTGGGAGCAGATATTAGCAAATAGTGATGTAGAAGCCAAATGGGAGAGCTATATATATATATATATATATATATATATATATATATATATATTGTGAGGGATCAGCGTCCAGAGCAGGTAGCAGGCTGGGCTTCCACAGACAGACAGTGACACACTGAGTAAAGTTAAAGTCCAGGCTGTGCCTGGGTTTATTTATATGATAAACGGAAACAAAACACGGCCTTAACTTCAGGCATAAAAACACAAAACAAAACCTGCTCGACTGAGCACTAACTATACACGAATACAGTCCTAGCTATACCAGGGACACACTCAGTGACCCTGGAAAAAGCTAAAAATAAAAAAGGCATGGTTTTATTTAAAAGTATGGCTCCTGCAAAAACCAGCAGCCATGACGGCCTGAGACTAGGCTTTTAAGGCCTGACACCAGCCTCACCTGGTCGGGGAGGGGCCCACCCCACCGGGGCTTTTGCCACTCCAAAAAGCCGCCCCCGGAAAAACGGATGGAAACCGCTTACTAACGTTTCAGTAGCTACTGACCACATAAAAAGTCGGCCCCCCTTAAACCCCGACCCCAGGCCACTCGATGACCCCACGGGCCCAAAAACCTTTCCCAAAAGGCCCTAGGACAAATTCTGGGGGGGAAATTTATTCCGTCTCCCTGCCTTCATGTCTCACATACCCCCCCCCTCTGTTCGAGCCTTGGGGTCGGACACATTAGCACCAAACTGTGTCCTTGCGTGATGGTTGCCCTGAATTTCCCTGCCCTGTGCTCAACAGAGAAACTAAAAATTTTTGCAGTGTCGGAACCTTGGTGACCTTGCATTTCGCTCTTTAGCTTGGGGAATCCAAGTTAATAAGGGGATGGGGTTCGGTGATTAGCCAAAAGGGCGTCCTAGTAAAAAATTTTTTGGGGGGGACCCCAGAGCCATTTGAGGGGCCAAACACTTCGCCCAAAATTGTTAAATTCCCTCTGCGGGTTAATTTTTCCTTTCAAAATTGTGGCTGGGTGCTTTTCCCATTACCTTCTGGGGCACTGCACCCAGTCCCACTTCAGACAATCCGCGACCAAAAATTTCCCTTTTTAAATTTTGGGGTAATCAGGAACGGGCCTTTACAAAGAGCAAGCTTTGCACCTGAAATCCCCCTCTGCCTCGGGGTTTCCCAATTTTTCAATGACAGTTTTTGTGTTTTTCGTCAGGTCTGTTTTTGGGGCTGCTATGTCCAAAAGTTCCGGATGAAATCGAAAAATAACCCCACAATTACCTAGAAAGGCCCTAAGCTGCCTTTTGGTTGTGGGTTGTGGCCACCCCTGTATCGCCTCCACCTTATTAACCTGGGTTTTAAAAATCCCCCCATTTTTATTACCCTAGGTTGGGCTTCTTCTAGACCCAAGGTGAACTTTTTGGGGGTTGTGTTGCCTGCTTCTCAAAGGGATTAAGAATCCTGGTCCTTAGGTAGATGGCTGTCCCAGTCCTCGCTAAGTTTATTTGTCAATTTAGGTATGCTGATGCATAACGACAAATGGGGTTTAAGGGACGACATCTCAACCTTTGGAAGGGGCTGGGGCCCCCCAATTGCAGACCAAACGGCAGGCAGCGTATGGTAAGCCCCTTTCGGCGTGGCGAAAGCTGTTTTTTTCCTTGGCCATCTGTCGGGGGGACCCCCAGTACCCCTTTAGAAAGGTCGGCGTGGGAAAATTCTGGCGTGACCCAGCCCTCAATTAGTTCGTCCACTCTCGGCATTGGGTATGCTGAACTTGGATACCTATTCAGCTTCGAAATATTACGAAGTTTTAATGAGCATCCGGTTTTGGGATGGCATATTGGACTTGACCACTCGTTTCTGGACTCCTCAACCCCCCGAGGTCAACATTTTCTTAACCCCTCAGATTTTGCTGCCTAGGGGTTTGGGACCCCAAAAGGTTTAAGTTAAAACTTTTACCCCTGACTGGGTGAAAATGCATTTTTTATAGGTTTAGTCCCCCTGGCATTCTGAAAACACTTTCAGTATTCCTTTGGATAAAACCCGGGTCTCTTTCTGGAATTTGAAGGGACCTGACAACATACCTCTGGGACCCCATTTGGGGTGTGTATTCCCTGGGGGGTTCCCCCGGGTTTTTCCCGGGTTTTAAATTAAGTTACATGGTATATCTTTTTCCCCTTGCGGTTTCTACCTTTGTGGTACACTTTATATTAATTCCTACTTTTTCAAGTTTTTTAAAAAGGGCCCTTCCTTTTACCAGGAATTCTTTTTTACAGGGGGTACTAAACCGCCCGTCCCGGTTAAAGCCCCTTACCTTGGCCCGACCTATTTACACCGGCTTTGGGCTTCGACCCCTGTGTAGTTTCCCTGACTATGGCATAACTGCCCAAAAATCCTGTTTTTGATCTGGAAATGTGCTCTAACGCTTTGTGGGGTGAGACTCTTTTTTCCCCAGGTTCTTTGGAATGTCAAGTAGACCCGGGGATCCCGGCCCATAAACAAACTCAAAGGGAGAAAATCGGGACAAACTGAGGAACCTCCCCGGACTGAAACTTTAGATAGGGAAAAGACTTCCCAGTCCTTACCATCCCTACTGACCCCCCTCCTTAATTTCTTTCGGGTTTTTAAATCTTTCCAAAGACCGTCATTTTGGGATGGTTTACTGACGTAGCAAGTGCTTAATATTAAGGAGCTTGCAAAACCCCTTGGTAACTTTGACATACAGGGGGTCCCCCGATCAGTAAGGATCTCCTTGGGAATGCCAGTAGGGAAAAAAAAATGGAACAAATCTTTTGGGAAGAAGTTTGGAGGAGGGATTCCCCGAGGTATGGCCTCCGTAACGTGGGCATAGTCCACCACCAAATAAAAATTTAAGGGTTGGGGAGATTTTATAAGGGCCAACAGGGGCCTTTTCAACCCTCTCAAACGGTACCCTTTTTAGGGGAATCCCAGGGGACTCCTTAATGGGGCATGGGAGCTGTTAGTTGGGCAAACAGGGCAGGGACTCACAGTTTCCCGCCTTTAAATCCCCATGTAAACCCCGGCCAAAAAAAAAAAAAAACCTTTGGGGAAATTGCCTCTTTGTTTTTTTCGCGCCCCAGAGACCCCCCAGCACGGTTTTCAGGTCCCTGACCATTTTGAAAATTTTTGGCATACCGCTGCTCCCCACCTCCCCATGGCTTTGCCCCTGATACGAGCTCCTGGTTTAATGCATGTGAGGGGAAACAGTATTCGCCCCTGGGTATTGAGGTTTTCCCCCTTTATAACCTTGCGTTTTCCTACTTGCACTAGGGTGGGATCTTGAGCTGAGGGGCCCAAAATTATCCCTGGCCCCCAAGGTAAAGGCCCTAACCCCCCCAAAAAAACCCCTTCCCGGTTACCCGCCAGAACCGTAGGGGAAAAAGATCACCGGTGTTAGGGTACCCCCCACGGTGGGCCATTGGCGTTGGGGTCAAAAAGGGGGTTTTGGATCAATAGCAGGGATGCATTTAAACCCAGCGTTTTTTTACCACATGAAACCTTCTGGTGCCACAAGGTCCCAAAACAGGGGGGAAAAACCCTCCCCAGGTCACATATGCTTAGGGACCTCACCACCCCCCAAATTATGGGGGCCAGTCCCAAGAAGCTCGGTTTCACCCAAAGGTTTTTGGGGGGATCCCTTGGGGGGCCCGTGGATGCACAGGACCCTATCACTGTCCGGTGACCCTGTAGGGTCTACTAAAATGGCATGCACCAGGGTAAAAAATCCGAGCCAGAAGGCCCCTACAGGATATCATTGCTTTTGTGAAAAAATTGCTGGTCGGCTTAACACAGTCTCTGACGAGGAAACTGGGCCTTTCGAACGAGACTCCGCCTGCTGAGTCCATTCCCTGCGCCTCCCGTAAGGGGACAAATTGGGGCCCCAATATGCCCAGGTTTTATGACACCCCCAGCTTTATGCGGGTTTTCCCCATTCCTTGGTCTCCGGGGCGAGACTTTTTCGACCCTTGGGACCCGTCTTCCCCGTTTGCTCCCCCCTGACCCCCCTGCCCTTGGGCATTTTTTTCACCCCCCTTACACCCGGAACAGTTTACCGGGGGGTTTCCGGGCGATTTGGGTGTTCCTGGGGATGGTTCTTTCCCCGGAGGAGCCGTCTGGAGTAAATCCTCGGGTGGCCCTTTTACCTTCAAAAGGTTACGAGGTGCTTTGCATCCTTGGGGTCACCTTGTCCCCCCCGCGCGGATTCCGGGGGGAAAGAGCGAAAAATTGTCCAGGACCCCTTTTTCCCCCATTGGCGGTGTAACTCTTCCCCGGGTTGCGCCACTTTTCACCGGTGAACCGGTCTACTCTGAGAGCGGCTGGAAATGGTAGAGAAGGTCCCAATTATGCAACGCCGGGCCCCACGTTGGTGGTCACACCCAAGGAGCGGATCTCGCCCTTAATTTGCTTTGTCCGGGGGATCCCCGTTCGCTAAGGGAAAAATACGCTTCTGGGGGCTCCCCTTTGAAAACGGCGCCCAAAAACTTCAGCCCACTGGGCCATTGGCAACTTCACCCGCCCCGGGCCCCTCCCGAAAACCTAAATAGGCCTCGACTCTCGGGAGGTAATTTCTGCATCGATACTGTCTGCGGGAGTGCGTGGGAAAACGAGTTGGGTCCTCGCACACTTTGCGCCCTGCCAGGACTTGCTTTGGAGTGCTTGTTATGTGCTCTGCTCCGTAGGGGGAGACGGTTTGCCTTTCGCAGGGGTTTGTTTTGGGCCCCGAGCCGCATGGCCTCTTCGTTTTACCTTCTGCTGGTTTTCGGTCATCAAAAGGGGGCTAATGTTCCCTTGTATCAGCTGCTTGGGGCTCATCCTCTTGGGGTCTCGGACTGCTGCACAGTGCCCCCTTTTATCCAGGAATAAAGGGTTTTGCAATCCAGGCCTTTTCCCTGTCGTCGCCCCTTTGCAACGGTTTTTCAGTTTGCTGCCGGGAAAAATTTTTGTCTCTTTAAGTCTGTTTGCCCGCATCTGAAAGCACCATATGTGAGGGTCAGCCCCAGAGCATGGCAGGGTGGGCTTTTCCCCAGAAGAGACATACCCATGAGTAAAAATTAAAAACCAGGCTGTGCCGGGTTTTTTTATTTTTGAAAAAACGGGGGAAAAAAAACCGGCCTTAATTAGGGATAAAAACACAAAAAAAAACCGCTCGGTGAGCCTAAAATACCGAATACAGTCCAAACTATAAGGGGGACACATTGCCCCCAAAGCCCCAAATACACAAAGGCAAGTGTTACTCAAAGTATGGCTCCTGCAAAACACCAGCAGCCATGACAGGCCTGCAAAACTCAGGCTTTATAGGCCGACACCAGCCTCACCTGGTGCGTGGGGTGGCCACCCACCCGGTCTCTTTGACCACTCCAGAAAAGCCGACCCGATAAGCGGACTGGAACCGCTATACTAAACGTCAGCAGCTACTGACCACTTTTGAAAGCCCGGCTTCCCTTTTTTCACCGAGCCCGGGCCATTTCGGTGACACGCACTGGTCCAAAAACCTTTCCTAAGGGCCGCATAGGAAAACATTCTCGGGGAAATTACCTTCCGCCCACCACTCGCCTGTCACTGTCTCACAAAATATATATATATATATTTTATATATATTATTGTAGGGGATTAGTCCCAAATGGCAGGGCTTACACAAGCAGGACCACAGCTATATTTGTGCAAACAACGGGTGGGGTTTATTGGCTTGGCATCCGTTTTCTCCAACAACACAAACAGCAGACAAAAACAAAAAAGGCTTACTTCAGCCAACACCCAGGTTTTCTCACCACAGTCTTTAGGCGCAAACCGCCTTGCACCTATCTCAGGCACAGTCTGTATGGCCACAAAGGGCTCTCACCCTTCCGCCGTGGTGCCAGGCACAGCTCCTGAAAGGACCTTAGAGCTTCCCCTCACCTCCAAGGTGGTTACTCTCGGTAACTAGAAGGGAAACTGAACAAAACAAAATAGCTCACCTGATCTCCAGGCTTACATAGGCCCATCCCCAAACTCCGCCTGGATCCCGGTTTGGGGGCAGTCATCCCATCCCACTCTTTGACTGCTCCAGTGAAGGCCCGACCCAGACTTGCTGCTGTTTGCAGCCAAACTAACTTTAAACGTATCAGTGGCCAATCCCGCTGACACAAGAATTATCTGACCTTCACTCCACCAAATCCAGGAATTTTGGTGGCACATATCTCCCATCTATCACAAGGCCTTGTGCCTTCCTACAAAATATATATATATATAATATACATTATTATATATTATTATATATTGATATATATATATATATATATATTATATATATATATATATATATATTAATATATATATAGTATATATATATTAATATCAAAATGTAATCCTATAGGTGACAAGTATATACGATTAAAACTAAATCTAACATGGCTTCTACTTTCTGTTAAAAAGGGCAATAAATAATAAAATACTGCATTTAAAAAGTCATTGGGGTCAGCATCAGCCTTTCAAAATTACAAAGAGCTTATCAAAATGTGTAAAAATGTGATCAAATCAGCTAAAATACAACATGAAAGGCCGGTGGCCAAGGACACCAAGACAAACCCAAAGAAATTCTTTAAACATGTAAATGCCAAAAAGCCAAGGTCAGAGCATTTAGGACCCTTAAATAACAGTAATGGGGATCTAGCGACTGGGGATCAGGAGAAGGCAGAAGTACTAAATAGGTTCTTCAGCTCTGTTTATACTAACGAGGAGAAAGCAGCTGATGTGGGCGGGCCCAGTGCGGATGCAGGTGGTGTTAGTACTAATAGGTGTCATGGGGGCTGGCGCGGGTGCCGTAGCCCCCCGCGGCCACCCCTCTGCCCACATGGGGTCTGGCGCGGGTGCCACGGCCGCCCGCGACCAGCCCCTTGCTGCCCGGGCCCCGGAGCTTGTGCACTTACCCGTCCATGCTCCTGTGCTTCCTGCTCCTGCCTGTCCCAGCCGCCGCGCGCGCATCCGCTGCTTAGGGCGTGCGCACGACGACTGGTCTGGATTTAAAGGGCCAGCGCACCGGTAATTTGTCACCTGCCGGCAGCTGGTCCTATATAAGTTACACGCCCCCTGCACTCTCTGCCAGGTTGTTGGTATGCGTTAGTGAGTCTTGAGAGTGTTGGAGTTCTGTATTGATTACCCATGTACCAGTCCGTTCCGTTATGTTTCCTGACCTTGACTGTTTGCCGCCTGCCCTGACCGTCTGCCCGTCTCTGACCACAAACCTCTGCCGCCCGTCCTGACCTCCTGCCTGTCCCCGACTAGGTCTCTGGATTACTATTCTGTACCATGCACTACCCCGGCCACCATCGCAAGCAAGTCACATCAAGGGTAGCGATCTGGTAGCCTCACGCCGCAGCAAGTCCATCCCGATTTGCGGCGGGCTCTGGTGAATACCGGGGGCTACTTAGACTCCGCTCCCTGGCATGGCTTAACTATCATCGCTTGGTGCGGCGAATCCACCAACCCGTTACAATAGGTGCAGTGCTAGAGCTGATGGGGGCAGGCCTATTACTGTTAATCCACAAACTAATATAATTGGCTGAGTATAGAAATGGTACAAGTCAAGTTAAATAAACGGAATGTGAACAAGGCTCCAGACCCAGATGGCATACACCCAAGATTTCTTAAGGAGCTCAGCTCGCTTATCAGTGTGCCCCTGTATATGATGTTTAGAACCTCTCTGGTGACTGGTATAGTGCCAGGCCCATTGTCAGACTGGAGTGCCTAGGGCCCAGCAGTGGAGTTTATTTTAGGGGCCCACTGTGTCTCTTTGTCTCCGCCACCTGTACGGTGTCCTGCCCGGTCTCGCTTCAACTTATACAGACCGATGTGATGACATCATCACACAAATCTGTAATCAAGGTAGAGGGGCTTCTGAGTCTCCCTCACCGAATTGCAGCAGGACACCGGATGGTGATACATTTTACATATGGTAAATAAAAATATATCAAAAGCTAGAACACAAAGTACTGAGTATAAAACCACTAATTATATGGTCGAACAGTTACCAATATCACTACTACATTTAATATTATTATTATTATCATTTATTTTTGGAGCGCCCTTGATTCCAGCGGCTGTACATTACAGTGGGTACAATAAATAACATTGGCCCAACAATTACAAAGTGACAATAAGTGACTAACAACTGTACAGAAGGGAAAGAGGTCCCTGCCCGCGAGGGCTTACAATCTACAGGGAAGGGTGAAGAGACAGAGGTGGGAGGCAGACATGTTGTGGTGGCGGAGCAGTGCAACACTGTTTAATATTTGTTATAGGCAATCCTGACGAGTAGTTTTTTCAGGTTACATTTGAATGCCGTGAAGAGTGGGAGAGTCTGAGTTTTGGGCTGTGAGTTCCAAAGTGTTGGGGGGAGGCACGAGAGAAGTCTTGGAGGAGGTTATGTGAGGAGGTGATAAGAAGGAGAGCAGAGAGAAGGTCCTGAGGAGCGGGAGGTGCGTGCGGGGAGGTATTTCGAGGTTAAGGCAGAGATACATGAAGGGGAGAGTTGTGAGAGCCTTGTAGCGTCAAAGTTGCTAGCTGATCTTGATCGTTGGGCAATGGAGAGCCAGTGAAGGGATTGGCAAGAGGGAGAAGGCAGGGAGTAGCGAGGAGAGAGGTGAATCAGATGGGCAGCAAGAGTAAGGATGGTTTGGAGGGGAGCAAGAGTGCTAGCTGGAGGCCACAGAGAAAGGATGTTGGCAGTAGTCCGAGGCGGGAGATGACGAAGGGCATGGACAAGCAATTTTTTGGTGCATCAGATTTTAATAACTATGAGCGGATTCGGAAAATATTTTTTAGTGTGAGGTGACAGGCAGAGGTGAGGGTTCTTGGATTTTGGTTTGAAGGAACAGATGTGAGTCGAAAGGTTATCCCAAGGCAGCGGACTTGTGTGCGTAGAGAGAGACTAGCCATATGACAGTGATTGAGAGATCAGGTGGAGGGATAAGTGGGACGGGTGTAAGATAATATATTCTGTTTTCCTCCATACGTTTATTTTAGGAGACGGAGAGGAGTAAGAAGGAGGAAATGATGAAAGACAGTCTGGATACGGGAGAGAAGAGAGGTGACATCTGACGAGATGTAGAGTTGGTGTCATCAGCAATACAGGTGGTAAATTTAGAAAGCCTACTGAAAAACCCGATCCCAAGGCTAAAATGACCAATAATTCCACTAAGACCAAATACTGTCACATCATGACCACATATCACTACCACACAGTGACTAAATAACACCACAATACTATGACCACATATCCACAACATCATGACCAAATATCACCACCACATAGTGACTAAATAATATGTCCAAACTATTACTGAATATAAACCATTACACATTTCACACATATAAGTGATTACGGTTCAGTTATATTTTGTGACTCACAGGTTATGTTTCTTCGATGAGTCGTTCACATTCCCTTTTCTTCTCCATTCGGTCCACACCTTCATGCTGGCTTCTCCCAGCCAATACCCCTCCCTGCAGATTTGGACACAAATATCTTAGAATCCTCACTTTTCCAGCAACTCCTTACTTACAAGTATATAAGTCCCCTCAGTTAGGTAGCTCTATAACTCCCCTCATCAGATAGGAAGCTCTATACATCCCCTTAGTTAGGTAGGTATATTTATGTCCCCTCAGGCAGGTATACTGTATATATCTTAGTTAGGCAGGAACATATATGTGCCCTCAGCTAGTTAGGCATATATATATTGTTATATATATATATATGTTACAGCTAGTCAGGTATATATATGGGCCCCTCAGTTAGGTATAAATAGGTTACTTCAGTTAGGCAGGTATATGTAGGCAGGTACAGTATATATAGGCCCCCTCAGTTAGGCAGGTATATATGGGCCTCTCAGTTAGGCATGTATATATGGGCCTCTGGGCCCCCTTAGCTTGATAGGAATGCTGGGGGGGACACTGCTCAGGAAGGATGGGAACTACATTTGCCTTGCACCAGTCTCCTGACACCAGCGTTGGACTAGCCCACCGGAACATCGGAGAATCCTCCGGTGGGCACCAAGACCGACACAAGTGACATCCACTATAAAAATGGGGGCCAGCGCTGCTCTGGAAAAGAGGGGGGCTTGCTGCTGCTGAGAGGGGACCCATGTTACGCTTCACAGCTGTGCTCAATACATTTACACTTACATCTACTGCATGCTGTGAATGGAGCATGCAGCCCCCCCTCTCTCTGTCTGTGGGTGGGACAATCTGAAACTGTGACGCCCCGGCACAGGGGTAGGGCATCATTCCAGAACAACAAATTAAATCGCCCCATGGGTGGGGGTTCACGGATTCAACTTTTCCCTCCTGCAGACAGAGATAAAAAAAGCGTATGTAGCCTCGAGTAGCCAAACTAAGTGTTTAAGGAAGTAAATCCATGGAGCCAAAAATAACCAAACTAAAACATTTTCTTTAAGAAGACAGCATCCAGCGAGTTTCAAAAAGTATAAAAAAATGTTATTCCTTCATAACACTCAAATGACATCAACTTTTTAATCAAAAATTGTTTTTTGTCAAGCCCGCAGACAGAGAGAGAGCAGGGCTTGGCTGCTCCATTCACAGCACACAGAGATGTAAGTGTAAATGTATTTTACGAGCTGTGAAGCGCAAAGGGCGGGTCCCCCCTTAGCGCAGCAACCCCCCTCCCTTCCAGAGCAGCGCCGCCCCTATTTTTAATATAGACAGCGCATGGGCCCCTGTCCTGTATTCTTAGTGAAACATGGGGGCCCTCGGATGTCACTTGTGTTGGTCTGGGGGCCCACCGGAGGATTCTCCAATGCTCCGGTGCCCGGCCCAAAGCTGGGTCAGGGGGAAAGGCAAGGAAAATGTAGTTCCCATCTTCAAAAAAAGGGTCCAATTCTTTTCCAGGGAATTATAGACCCTAACTTAACATCTTTTTGGGGAAAAAATTTTTAAGGGCTCCCTAAGGAACTTAAAAGGAAATAGGGCTGAGTATAAAATATAATAAACCCCGCATTGTTTTGCAAGGACAAATTTCAGACCAATCTGCTCTTTTTTTATTAGAGGTGAGTAGAACTATGGATAGTGGGGCGGTTGTGGATTTAGGGCGACATGTATGAATTCTTGTCAAATAGTCTCCAAAAAAAATGGGAATTTAGCAAGAGAACAAAGAGTGACTTTTAATGCTATATTTACATTTTGCCCTAACAAACTTAAAATCTATCAGTTCCAATCTATAACACTAAAACTTAACTTTTATTTGTAAACACGAACCCGATACACACTATTTAAAAAACCCATTTCTTTTCCCCAATTTTTCCCTTTCTAATAAAGAAGGAAAACTCCTTTTCTATTACAAGTCTGGGGGAAAACCCCCCTATTAACATGGAACCTTATATATACAGTGATATATATACTGCCCCAAGATCAGTGGGAAAACCAAAGAAGTTTTCGTCGTCGGGTCTCGAAAAATCTGAGTACTATTAAAAAATAAGGGGAAACCCCCTAGTGAACATATTTTAAGGGACAAAGGTGAAATAGAGGTGCTAAAATTTTTTTGGGGGTCTGGTGAAAAACTAGGGGAAAGAAAGGGGGAACTGGTATAGTTTTTATTACAGAAAGGCAGAGGATATATAACCAATACATTGAACCCCAAAGGCTAAAAGAACTTTTCATTTCCAGCATTTATTTAATCCGCTGATTTCCCCAACATTTTTGAAGAAACATATATTGATTAAGCAATAAGTCGGTCATGGTATAAGCATGGGTTGAATAATATTATAGAGCACCAAATTCACATACTTTTTTTTATTTTTTTTGTCTCCTTACCAATCCCCCCCTCCCTCTCTGCCCCCTCCTTGTCCCTCACTTTCCCCCAGTATTTTGCAATGATGATAAGTATTACATGGCCCACATTTTCTATTTAACAAAGGGGGGAATATATTTTTATTTTTGCATAAAGAATTTTTTAGAAATTAAATCATATAATATATACATTTACTTGCTATCCGAGACGCAGTTCGGGAGTAAATTACCACTATTTTTTTGTATAAATTTTTTTGTTTTACCGATTGGGCGTAGATTTTGTGCTAACCACAAATCAATAACAATACAATGTATGCAAATACAATAGAGATGAATGTACTAGCATTTCGCATATTTCCTTTGTAACGAAATGAATTAGACCGGAAAAAAGAATATTTATGGGGAAGGGGGGAGGTGAAATTGCGGAGAGGGGCAGGCTAACCATAATGCCTGAAGCTTTATTAAAATAAAAAAATTTTATTTGATACAGAGAGAAAGGTTTTTTTGGGGAAAAGACAAAGATAGCGTGGGGACAGTATAATGGAGCCTTATTCCCAAAGGGAAAATGCATATTTGACATAGAGGAGAAAAGGTTTTTTGGGGAAATGACAAAGTTAGCATGTCTGTAAAAAGTAATACCTATTCTTCTTATTTCCTTCAGGGTAGCCACAGACCATAATTTGAGAGAATTGGACGGAAGTCCTCACGTTAGGGCAGAAATGTCCATTGTACAGTGCGTGCAGCCCCACTTAAATATGCTGTTTTAGTTCTGGCTCCATTTATAGAAAGGATCAATGGAGCTAGAGTGAGTGCAAAGACAAAACCAAACTTATAATGGGGAAAGGGGCATCTTATGTATGAGGGAGGGTTTAAAAAAAACGAATTTATTTTTGTCTTGAGAAAAATGGCTCCGGAGATATATTAATCTATTAATATTGTGGGGTTAGCGTAACGAAGTAGGCAGCAGGGCTTCAACAGCCCAAAGAATGACCAAAATAAAAGTTCAAGCCCGGGCGCTGCCTGGGTTTATTTGCGGGAAAAACAAAAACAAAAGGGCCCTTTAAAAGTTCGGGCCCAAAAAACACAAACAAAATCTTGCTGGGGCTGAGCTCTACCTATACAGAGCGTTCCTCTCGTCTTGCACTATTAAAGTCAAAATAGGGTTTTCCCTTTTAGCACAGAGGTCCACAGGAAACAAACCAAGCCTGCAGGGCCCCGGCTTTATAGCCTAATACCCCTCACCTGGGGCGTGGGAGTGCCCCACCCTCTCTTTACCACTCCGGAAAACCGACCCAGACTAAGCGACTGGAACCGCTATACTAACACGTTCAGTAACATAGTGTTTTGACACCTAAGCTATTGGCCTTTCCTTTACCGGGCCCACCTCTCGGTACAGACAGTCCAGAGGCTTCCCAAAACCCCCTAAGACATTACCTAGGGGAAAAAAAACCTTCTCACAGTAATAAATGGCCCGAAAAATATGGGAAAAACATTTCAGGTAAAGCCCCTCAAAAAACAAAGGAATTCCTTTGCTGGAGAAAAAAAGTTTTAATCTTTAAAGAGAAAAAACCCTTTTTACTAGAAACGTAAATATTGGGGAAAAAAACCACCTTGGGGGCTTGTTATAAACAGGAACAGTTGCAGTTTCAAAAAGCTTATAGTCAAAGTTGCCAACTTTTGAAAAAAAAAAGCAGGGGGATATAGTGGGCGCGCGCAAAAAATTTTCATGGGCCGCCCATATTTATGGTATACCACCCCTTCAAAAAACCACACCCACCCACCTAACTGCATAACGGCTTTGAAGAAAAACCAGGGAGAGCCCTTATAGCCAGGTAGTAGCCCCCCATAACCATATTTCCCCTTACAGGCAGGTAGATGCCCCTTGTACCAAATAATCCCTCTCTGTAGCCGGGTAGAGCCAAATTTGAGCCAGGGAGATGCCCCCCTTTGTTAGCCCGGTAGATGCCCCCATTGTTTTTTCCCGTATGGCCCCCCCTTTTTTGCCAGTTTTGCCCCTCTTTTTTTTGCCAGGTAGTGCCTCCTCGTTGGGCCCGGGAGATCCCCATTCTTTTCCCGAGTTCCCCCTCTTTTGCCAGGGAGATGCCCCCATTGTTTTGCCCGTAGGCCCCCCCTGTAGCCAGGAGGCCCCCATCGTTTCCAGGATGCCCCCATTTTTACCAGGTGTGCCCCCTCTATTTTCAGGTAGACCCCCCATTGTACCAGGATGCCCCATTGTAGCCAGTAGTACCCCCTTTAGTCCAGTAGTCCCCCCATTGTTGCCAGGTAGTGCCCCCATTGTAGCCAGGTAGTGCCCCCCATTGTAGCCTGGTATTTGCCCCCCATTGTAGCCTGGTAGTGCCCCCTCTGTTGCCAGGTAGACCCCCCATTTGTAGCCAGGTAGTACCCCCATTAGTAGCCAGGTAGTACCCTCATTAGTAGCCAGGAAAGTGCCCCCATTAGTAACCAGGTAGGCCTCCATTTTTTGCCAGGTAGTGCCCCATTGAGCCAGGTAGTGCCCACATTGTAGCCAGGAAAGTGCCCCCATGTTGGCCAGGTAGTGCCCCCTCTGTTGCCAGGTAGTGCCCCCTCTGTTGCCAGGTAGACCCCCATTGTTAGCCAGGTAGTGCCCCCTCTGTTGCCAGGTAGTGCCCCCTTGTTGCCAGGTAGACCCCCCATTGTAGCCAGGGTAGTACCCACTTCAGTAGCCAGGTAGTGCCCACTCTTTTTCCCCAGTATTGCCCCCATTGTAGCCAGTTAGACCCCCCAATTGTAGCCAGGTAGACCCCCCATTGTAGCCAGAAAAGGGCCTCTCAAAACTAATAAAAATAAAATAATAAAATCCACTTACCTGACCAGGCTCCCTGCAGAGCGGCCCCTCCTGGACATCTCCTCAGCAGTGTCACAGGGAAGTAGTGCAGCCGCGCTCCCCTTCCCCTGTGACGCTGACCTGTATTACGGCGCACAGCGGCGCCGGATATACAGGGGAGGAGCCCAGGAGGGAGCGATCCCTTCTGCCTCCCCCTGCTCAGCGAGTTTATCGGGCGGGTGAAAGCGGACGCAGCGCCCGCTTCCACCCGCCTGTGGGAACGGACCGGCGGCGCTGGAGTAGCGCACTACGCTACACCCCGGGGCCGCGGGCATTTAAAGGACCCCCGCCGCCTGCAGGCGGCGGGAGGAATGCCAACTCCCCCGGGAGGGCGGGGGGGGGGGACCCCAAATAGCGGGACCCCCCGCCAAAAACGGGAGAGTTGGCATGTATGCTTATAGAGTTTAATAGAAGAAAAAGCAAGCACTGTGAATATGGGCATATGAAAAGAGGAGGACTGAGTTCTGGATAATAAGGTTATATGATAAGGAAGGGCTGACTCTTTGATACAAAGGATTAATTAAAGAGGGGAGAGAAGCTGAGCTCTGTATTTTTAAGGGTAAATAAAAGAGGGAGAGAAGCTGAGCTCGTGTATTGGGGGTTTAAATGAAAAAGGAGAGGACAGTTCGTGATATATAGCGTTATATGATAAGGAGGGGAGCTGAGCTTTTTTGATACATAGGATTATATGACAGACGGAGAGAAGCTGAGCTCGTGATAAAAGGGTTATATGATAAGGAAGGACTGAGCCTGTGAACATAGGGTTATATGATAGAGGAGAAAGCTGACTCTGTGATATATAGGGTTATATGATAGAAGGGGAGCGAGTTTTGTGAAAATTGGGTTTTTAATGAAGAAACTACTGGGGATAATAATTTAATTTGATAGAAAGAGAAGCTACCTGTGAAAATTTTAAAGGTTAATGCGGGGGGAGAAAGCTAGCTCTGTGAAAAGGGTTCTATAATAGAGGAAAAAGTTGAGCTCTGTGATAATATTTTAAATTTAAAGCAAAAAATAAAGAAAAGTGGGTATGAAACCCCCCACGGTTTTCAGCGTTCGGATCAAAATTTGGGTTGAAAAAAAAATCCTTAATGCACACCCCAAACTCAAACAATCTCCATTTTATTTAAAAATAATTATAATAAATGTATAAAAAACAAAAGCTCTCAACGCGTTTCGCACGCTGGCATTGCGTGCTTCCTCAGGAGTGAACAACAAGAAACTGAGCTCTGTTATATGTAGGGTTATATGATTTGATGCTGAATCTGAGTAAAAAGCAGCAAAATTCTTAAATGAAAACTAAAATTTATTTTTGTCCCACACATATACAGTGATGGATAGTTTGATCTGTACGCTAACTGATATAGGGAAAGCTAACAAGCACTGTATGTGGATGTGGTCAGCAGAACTTCCACTGTCTCTTAAAGTGAGCTTGTAACTTAGTTTTAATTTGGTTTGGGGGGGGAGGAAAACCCCATAACTATTAACAGACAAACTGACCATTTTATCAAAGCAGTTGAACCACAATTTTGACACAATTTGTGGCAAAATACTGGCACAGTTGCAAAAAGATATACAGTTGAAAAATGATATGTGTCATGATCATGGGTATTCACACCACAGCACAGTCCCCTGCCAGTATTTTACAGTGGAAACTGCAGTTTTGGCCATAATTGTGTCTGTATCATGTGTGTTTTTACACTGTCGAACACGATTCAGTGTGCTTTTGGGTTTACAACAGATTCCTGCACTCCGTGACTCTTCTTCTAGCCTAGACAATTGCGACTGAGTGGTGATCGACAAGCACCCTCACCACTCTTCTTTCTCTGTAAATATCTGGGTTCTGTGTGGTCTGGATCAGAATTCTGACATCCAGCATGTATCACTTCTGCTCAGCAGCTTCTATAGTCTATTTAGGCTTGAACTGGTGTGCTTTGTATATATATATTAATAAAGGTTGTGACTTTTCGGCTCTGGGATCGGACTTTACGGTTCAGGCAGAACAGAGACTATTCCAGATGAAAAACAGGGCTTCTGTATTTTTTTTAGCAGCAAACAAAATACAACGTGCAAGGCATGCAAAAACAACAAAAACAAAACGCCTGCCCGCTGGGCTCAACAACAGAGGTCAGCTTTCTGTCATCGCTTCAAACCCTCTGGTTTTCCACAGGACCCACCCAAGGCTTGAAGGTAAACCAGGGGTTTTTAAACCCCCAAGTCAGCTTACCTGCTGACTTTATACTCCAGGGAAACCCCGGGGTGGGGTCATGGAAATGAGCACCCACCCC
>JAODAL010030041.1:0-50644 GCA_025379985.1 Phyllomedusa bahiana | reverse complement strand
AAAAAAAAAAAAAAAAAACCCCCATACCACCACCCCCTATAGACAGGGGCATCAAATACTATAGCCCCCCATAGACCGGGCCGCCTGATACCACCGCCCTCTATAGACAGGGGCATCAAATACTATAGCCCCCTATAGACCAGGCCGCCTCATACCACCACCCCCTATAGACAGGGACATCAAATACTATAGCCCCCTATAGACCGGCCCACCTGATACCACCGCCCTCTATAGACAGGGACATCAAATACTATAGCCCCCTATAGACCGGGCCACCTGATACCACCGCCCTCTATAGACAGGGGCATCAAATACTACAGCCCCCTCTGGACCGGGCCGCCTGATATCACCGCCTCCCTATAGGCGGGACTGCCTGATACCACCGCCTCCCCTATAGACGGGGGCATTTAATACTACAGCTCCCTATAGACCGGGCAATCCGATACCACAGCCCCCTATAGACCGGGCCATCCGATACCACCGCCCCCCCTATAGACAGGGGCATCTAATACCGGGCCGCCTGACATTGCAGCTCCCCTATAGACCGGGCCGCCCCCTATAGACCGGGCCGCCTGATACCACCGCCCTCTATAGACAGGGGCATCAAATACAATAACCCCCTATAGACCGGGCCGCCTCATACCAACACCCCCGATAGACAGGGGCATCAAATACTATAACCCCCCATAGACCGGGCCGCCTGATACCACCGCCCTCTATAGACAGGGGCATCAAATACTATAGCCCCCTATAGACCGGGCCACCTGATACCACCGCCCTCTATAGACAGGGGCATCAAATACTACAGCCCCCTCTGGGCCGGGCCGCCTGATATCACCGCCTCCCTATAGGCGGGGGCATTTAATACTACAGCTCCCTATAGACCGGGCAATCCGATACCACAGCCCCCTATAGACAGCGCCAACAGATACCACCGCCCCCCCTATAGACAGCGGCCTCAGATCCTACAGCCCCAGAGAGACAGGGGGCAACCTGATACCGCCGGCCCCTAGAGACCGGGGGGGGCCTGATACCGCCGTCCCCTATAGACGGGGGGGCGCCCTGATACCGCCGTCCCCTATAGACGGGGGGGGGGCCGCCCGATTCCGCCGGCCCCTCTTCACGGGGGGCCGTCCGATACCGCCGTCCCCTATAGACGGGGGGCCGCCCGATAACACAGCCTCCTATGGACAGCGCCATCTGATACCACAGCCCCCTATGGACAGCGCCATCTACTACCACCGCCCCCTATGGACAGCGCCATCTGATACCACCGCCCCTATGGACAGCGCCATCAGATACCACACAGCCCCCTATGGACAGCGCCATCTGATACCACCGCCCCCTATGGACAGCGCCATCTGATACCACAGCCCCCTATGGACAGCGCCATCTGATACCACAGCCCCCTATGGACAGCGCCATCTGATACCACAGCCCCCTATGGACAGCGCCATCTTTTACCACAGCCCCCTATGGACCGCTCCATCTGATACCACAGCCCCCTATGGACAGCGCCTTCTGATACCACAGCCCCCTATGGACCGCACCATCTGATACCACAACCCCCATGGACAGCGCCTCTGATACCACAGCCCCCTATGGACCGCACCATCTGATACCACAACCCCCTGAGGACAGCGCCATCTGATACCACAGCCCCCTATGGACAGCGTCATCTGATACCACAGCCCCCTATGGACAGCGCCATCTGATACCACAGCCCCCTATGGACAGCGCCATCTGAAACCACAGCCCCCTATGGACAGCGCCAACTGAGACCACAGCACCCTAAGGACACGCCATCTGATACCACAGCCCCCTATGGACCGCGCCATCTGATACCACAGCCCCCTATGGACAGCGCCATCATAAACAACAGCACCCTATGGACAGCGCCATCTAAAACCACAGCACCCACTGGAAAGCGCCATCTGATACCACAGCCCCCTATGGACAGCGCCATCTGATACCACAGCACCCTATGGACAGCGCCATCTGATACCACAGCCCCCCCTGTGGACAGCGCCATCTGATACCACCGCCCCCTATGGACAGCGCCATCTACTACCCCCCCAGCCCCCTATGGAACAGCGCCATCTGATACCACCGCCCCCTATGGACAGCGCCATCTGATACCACAGCCCCCTATGGACAGCGCCATCTGATACCACCGCCCCCTATGGACAGCGCCATCTTATACCACCGCCCCCGAGGGAAAGCGCCATCTTATACCACCGCCCCCTATGGACAGCGCCATCTTCTACCACCGCCCCCTATGGACAGCGCCATCTACTACCACCGCCCCCTATGGACCGCGCCATCTGATACCACAACCCCCTATGGACCGCGCCATCTGATACCACAACCCCCTATGGACCGCACCATCTGATACCACCACCCCCTATGGACAGCGCCATCTGATACCACCGCCCCCTATGGACAGCGCCATCTGATACCACAGCCCCCTATGGACCGCACCATCTGATACCACAACCCCCTATGGACAGCGCCATCTTATACCACAGCCCCCTATGGACAGCGGCATCTGATACCACAGCCTTCTATAGAGTGTCATCTGACACCAAAGCACCCTATAGACCACAACGCATGATACCACAGCTCTATGATGGGGGTGATACTATTCCTCAGAACAGATCCACAGACTCCACAAATGTTATTCAGGACGGTTTTGTTAAACTGTTTTTCCCACTTTCTGCAGCGTTTTACATATTTACAATTTATTACAGTTTGTGTCTAAAGTCGTCTCCAATAAATATATTTTACACCGACAAGCAAAAGGGTAACAATGTTCTGCCCTTGTGACTTCCAGGCTCCATATCTCACCGTCCACTACATCTGTGACCGGAGACTCCCATCATGTTATAGACAATCATCTTGGCTCATACATAACTGTGACCTGCAGCTATTTAGCATCTGCTCAGTTCTGCAGATTCTTTCCTGTAACTGCATTGTTACTGTTTTGCTCCTGGTGACTCCCCCTTTGGCTTTCAGCTCTGCCTGAATCCTTCTGGGCTCTGGATCAGGTTCAAGCAGGTCTCCCCAGAAATCTGCTCCCCGGTCTCTTCTCCACGTCCCCAATGTTGGTGCAGACTGGACTTGGTTGTAAATCCAGCTTTGTCTTCCCCTCTCCCACAAGTGTTGAATTGGGTTGAGGTCTGGGGACTGTGGGGCCGATCCAGCGACTCCACCTCATTGTCACTGAACCCTTCCTTCTCCAACCTTGACGTCTGCTCCAGGTCGTTGTCCTGCTGGACACAGTCGTCCTCTTCATCCCCATAGTCATCGAGTGGATGAAGTATCTCATATTGTAGGACCTCACATAGAGCTCAGCATTGAGATCACCGTCCATCCTGGTCAAATCTCCACCATCTGTGACCCCTACCCATATCCTCAGGCTCCTCCATCTCTCACTCCGTTCGTCCTTCTCCCTTGGTTCTTCCCATTCTCCCCATCAGAGCCCGGTCTATTGACTTTCATCTCTCGCTCCGTTCCCCCTTCTCCCTTGGTTCTTCCCATTCCCCCCATCAGAGCCCGGTCTATTGACTTTTATCTCTCGCCCCTTCTCCCTTGGTTCTTCCCATTCCCCCCATCAGAGCCCGGTCTATTGACTTTCATCTCTCGCTCCGTTCACCCCTTCTCCCTTGGTTCTTCCCATTCCCCCATCAGAGCCTGGTCTATTGACTTTCATCTCTCGCTCCGTTCTCCCCTTCTCCCTTGGTTCTTCCCATTCCCCCCATCAGAGCCCGGTCTATTGACTTTCATCTCTCGCTCCGTTCACCCCTTCTCCCTTGGTTCTTCCCATTCCCCCCATCAGAGCCCGGTCTATTGACTTTCATCTCTCGCTCCGTTCTCCCCTTCTCCCTTGGTTCTTCCCATTCCCCCCATCACAGCCCGGTCTATTGACTTTCATCTCTCGCTCCGTTCACCCCTTCCCCTTGGTTCTTCCCATTCCCCCCATCAGAGCCCGGTCTATTGACTTTCATCTCTCGTTCCGTTCGCCCCCTTCTCCCTTGGTTCTTTCCATTCCCCCATCAGAGCCCGGTCTATTGACTTTCATCTCTCGCCTCGTTCACCCCTTCTCCCTTGGTTCTTCCCATTCCCTCCATCAGAGCCCGGTCTATTGACTTTCATCTCTCGCTCCGTTCACCTCTTCTCCCTGGGTTCTTCCCATTCCCCCCATCAGAGCCTGGTCTATTGACTTTCATCTCTCGCTCCGTTCTCCCCTTCTCCCTTGGTTCTTCCCATTCCCCCAATCAGAGCCCGGTCTATTGACTTTCATCTCTCGCTCCGTTCACCTCTTCTCCCTTGGTTTTTCCCATTCCCCCATCCTAGCCCGGTCTATTGACTTTCATCTATCGCACAGTTGTCACCTTCTCCGGTGGTTGTTCCCATTCCCCCCCATCAGAGCCCCGGTCTATTGACTTCCATCTCTCGCTCCGTTCTCCTCTTCTCCCTTGGTTCTTCCCATTCCCCCATCAGAGCCCGGTCTATTGACATTCATCTCTCGCTCTGTTCGCTCCTTCTCCCCTTGGTTCTTCCCATTCCCCCCATCAGAGCCCGGTCTATTGACTTTCATCTCTCCCTCCGTTCACCTCTTCTCCCTTGGTTCTTCCCATTCCCCCCATCAGAGCCCGGTCTATTGACTTTCATCTCTCGCTCCGTTCACCTCTTCTCCCTTGGTTCTTCCCATTCCCCCCATCAGAGCCCGGTCTATTGACTTTCATCTCTCGCTCCGTTCACCCCTTCTCCCTTGGTTCTTCCCATTCCCCCCATCAGAGCCCGGTCTATTGACTTTCATCTCTCGCTCCCTTCTCCCTTGGTTCTTCCCATTCCCCCCATCAGAGCCCCGGCCTACTGACTTTCATCTCTCGCTCCGTTCTCCCCCTTCTCCCTTGGTTCTTCCCATTCCCCCATCAGAGCCCGGTCTATTGACTTTCATCTCTCGCTCCGTTCGCCCTTCTCCCTTGGTTCTTCCCATTCTCCCCATCAGAGCCCAGTCTATTGACTTTCATCTCTCGCCCCTTCTCCCTTGGTTCTTCCCATTCCCTCCATCAGAGCCCGGTCTATTGACTTTCATCTCTCGCTCTCTTCTCCCTTGATTCTTCCCATTCCCCTCATCAATGCCCGGTCAATTGACTTTCATCTCTCGCTCCGTTCTCCCCTTCTCCCTTGGTTCTTCCCATTCCCCCCATCAGAGCCCGGTCTATTGACTTTCATCTCTCGCTCTGTCCGTCCTTCTCTTTTGTTTCTTCCCATTCCTCCCATCAGAGCCCGGTCTATTGACTTCCATCTCTCGCTCCGTTCTCGCCTTCTCCGTTGGTTCTTCCCATTCCCCCCATCAGAGCCTGGTCTATTGACTTCCATCTCTCGCTCCGTTCTCCCCTTCTCCCTTGGCTCTTCCCATTCCCCCATCAGAGTCCGGTCTATTGACTTTCATCTCTCGTTCCTTTCGCCCCTTCTCCCTCGGTTCTTCCATTCCCCCCATCAGAGCCCGGTCTATTGACTTTCATCCTCATCGTTCCTTTCGCCCTTCTCCCTTGGTTCTTCCCATTCCCCCCATCAGAGCCCGGTCTATTGACTTTCATCTCTCGATCCTTTCGCCCCTTCTCCCATGGTTCTTACCATTACCACCCTCAGAGCCCTGTCTATTGACTTCCATCTCTCGCTCGTTTTGCCCCCTTCTCCCTTGGTTCTTCCCATTCCCCCCATCAGAGCCCGGTCTATTGACTTTCATCTCTCGCTCCGTTCGCCCCTTCTCCCTTGATTCTTCCCATTCCCCCCATCAGAGCCCGGTCTATTGACTTTCATCTCTCGCCCCGTTTGCCCCTTCTCCCTTGATTCTTCCCATTCCCCCCATCAGAGGCCGGTCTATTGACTTTCATCTCACGCCCCGTTTGCCCCTTCTCCGTTGGTTCTTCCCATCCCTCCATCAGAGCCCGGTCTATTGACTTTCATCTCTCACTCCGTTCTCCCCTTCTCCCTTGGTTCTTCCCATTCCCTCCATCAGAGCCCGGTCTATTGACTTTCATCTCTCGCCCCGTTCACCCCTTCTCCCTTGGTTCTTCCCATTCCCTCCATCAGATCCCGGTCTATTGACTTCCATCTCTCGCTCCGTTCGTCCCTTCTTCCTTGGTTCTTCCCATTCCCCCCCATCAGAGCCCGGTCTATTAACTTTCATCTCTCGCTCCGTTCTCCTCTTCTCCCTTGGTTCTTCCCATTCCCCCATCAGAGCCCGTTCTATATACTTTCATCTCTCGTTCCGTTCACCCCTTCTCCCTTGGTTCTTCCCATTCCCTCCATCAGAGCCCGGTCTATTGACTTTCATCTCACGCCCCGTTTGCCCCTTCTCCCTTGATTCTTCCCATTCCCCCCATCAGAGCCCGGTCTATTGACTTTCATCTCTCGCTCCGTTCGCCCCTTCTCCCTGGTTCTTCCCATTCCCCCCATCAGAGCCCCAGTCTATTGACTTTCATCTCTCGCTCCGTTCGCCCTCTCCCTTGGTTCTTCCCATTCCCCCCATCAGAGTCCGGTCTATTGACTTTTATCTCTTGCCCCTTCTCCCTTGATTCTTCCCATTCCCCCCATCAGAGCCCGGTCTATTGACTTTCATCTCTCGCTCCGTTCGCCCCTTCTCCCTTGGTTCTTCCCATTCCCCCCATCAGAGCCCGGTCTATTGACTTTCATCTCTCGCTCTGTTCGCCCCTTCTCCCTTGGTTCTTCCCATTCCCCCCATCAGAGCCCGGTCTATTGACTTTCATCTCTCGCCCCTTCTCCCTTGGTTCTTCCCATTCCCCCCATCAGAGCCCGGTCTATTGACTTTCATCTCTCGCTCCGTTCTCCCCTTCTCCCTTGGTTCTTCCCATTCCCCCCATCAGAGCCCGGTCTATTGACTTTCATCTCTCGCTCCGTCCCTTCTCCCTTGGTTCTTCCCATTCCCCCCAACAGCGCCCGGTCTATTGACTTCATCCTCTCTCTCCGTTCACCCCTTCTCCCTTGGTTCTTCCCATTCCCCCCATCAGAGCCCGTCTATTGACTTTCATCTCTCGCCCGGTTCACCCCTTCTCCCTTGGTTCTTCCCATTCCCCCCATCAGAGCCCGGTCTATTGACTTTCATCTCTCGTTCCGTTCTCCCCTTCTCCCTTGGTTCTTCCCATTCCCTCCATCAGAGCCCGGTCTATTGACTTTCATCTCTCGCTCCGTTCTCCCCTTCTCTCTTGGTTCTTCCCATTCCCCCCATCAGAGCCCGGTCTATTGACTTTCATCTCTCGCTCCGTTCTCCCCTTCTCCGTTGGTTCTTCCCATTCCCCCCATCAGAGCCCGGTCTATTGACTTCCATCTCTCTCTCCGTTCACCCCTTCTCCCTTGGTTCTTCCCATTCCCCCCATCAGAGCCCGGTCTATTGACTTTCATCTCTCGCTCCGTTCTCCCCTTCTCCCTTGGTTCTTCCCATTCCCCCCATCAGAGCCCGGTCTATTGACTTCCATCTCTCTCTCCGTTCACCCCTTCTCCCTTGGTTCTTCCCATTCCCCCATCAGAGCCCGGTCTATTGACTTTCATCTCTCGCCCCGTTCGCCCCTTCTCCCTTGGTTCTTCCCATTCGCCCCATCTCTCTAGCTCCGTTCACCCCTTCTCCCTTGGTTCTTCCCATTCCCCCCATCAGAGCCCGGTCTATTGACTTTCATCTCTCTCTCCGTTCACCCCTTCTCCCTTGGTTCTTCCCATTCCCCCATCAGAGCCCGGTCTATTGACTTTCATCTCTCGCTCCGTTCACCCCTTCTCCCTTGGTTCTTCCCATTCCCCCCCATCAGAGCCCGGTCTATTGACTTTCATCTCTCGCTCCGTTCACCCCTTCTCCCTTGGTTCTTCCCATTCCCCCCCATCAGAGCCCGGTCTATTGACTTCCATCTCTTCGCTCCCGTTTCTTCCATTTTCGTCCTTTTCTGTAATCTCTTTGCGACGCTTCTTATGAGGAGATTGAGGTCGCGGCTTCTTCCCCTTTTTTCGGGCCATCATCCCAGACCTGTGTGATGCGCCTGGTGCTTGCATGGATGTCTGTGATCTCTTACGAAGCCTACGAGCCGCCTCTACTGCTGTGTCATAGCGTCAGAACTGATCGACCTTTTGATGAGCGACTTGTTGGCTCTGATGTTTCCCCTGGACGTCACCTCTTGGCTTTGGACGGACTTCATTCCATATTCTTCCCGCTGTCAGGGCCTCACATGATGCAGTTCAGCAATGTCCTCGGCCCAGAGACGCTGTCGATGAGCTGGATGATGCCACTTCTCTCTTCTTGGGGAATCTTCTTCATGGCTCGGTCCAGTGACCTCTCACTTGGGAATCAGCCTAATAACCGACTCAGTTATTAGAGAATGTGAGGACAGTAACAAGAAGAAAAAGATTGTCCGACCACTGGGAACAAAACAGTAACAATGCAATTACAGGAAAGAATCTGCAGAACTAAGCAGATGCTAAATAGTTGCAGGTCACAGTTATGTGTGAGAGCCAAGAGGATTGTCTATACAATGAGGGAGTCTCATGTACAGACCTGTAGTGGATGGGGAGATATGGAGCCTGGAAGTCACAAGGGCAGAACATTGTTACCCTTTTGCTTGTCAGTGTCTGTTCTACCTAAATATCTTGATTATTGTATCAAAAGGTGATAAAAGCCGTATACGTCCATTTTACTGCAGGAAAGTTATCACATAAACATGTGTCGGAGCTTTGCCGTACAGACTCCACAGCCCTGTAGACAATGCCATATGTTGTAATCACCGGAGCCCAGATCATGTGACACAGAATCCCCTACAGATACCAACGTAGGGTACCACAGCTCCCAATAGACCACGACGCATGATACCGCAGCCCTATAGAGCGCAATGTACAGCAGAGTATGATAGCGCAGCCCTATAGAGCACACCGTACAGCAGAGTATGATACCGCAGCCCTATAGAGTGCACCATACATCAGAGAATGATACCGCAGCCCAATAGAGCGCACTGTACAGCAGAGTATGATAGCGCAGCCCTATAGAGCGCACTGTACAGCAGAGTATGATACCGCAGCCCTATAGACCGCAGCCCTATAGAGCGCACCATACAGCAGAGTATGATACCGCAGCCCTATAGAGCGCAGCCCTATAGGGCACACCATACAGCAGAGTATGATACCGCAGCCCTCTAGACCGCAGCCCTAGAGACCGCAGCACACATCAGAGTACGTTACCGCAGCTCTTGAGAGCGCAGCCCTATAGAGCGCACGCTACAGCAGAGTATGATACCGCAGCCCTATAGACCGCAGCCCTATAGAGCGCACCATACAGCAGAGTATGATACCGCAGCCCTATAGAGCGCACTGTACAGCAGAGTATGATACCGCAGCCCTATAGACCGCAGCCCTATAGAGCGCACCATACAGCAGAGTATGATACCGCAGCCCTATAGAGCGCAATGTACAGCAGACTATGAGAGCGCAGCTCTATAGAGCTGACCCTACATCAGAGTATGATACCGCAGCCCTATAGAGCGCAACGTACAGCAGAGTATGATAGCGCAGCGCTATAGAGCGCACCATACAGCAGAGTATGATAGCGCAGCCCTATAGAGCGCAACATACAGCAGAGTACGAGACCGCAGCACTATAGAGCACACCGTACAGCACAGTATGATACCGCAGCCCTATAGAGCGCAATGTACAGCACAGTATGATAGCGCAGCGCTATAGAGCGCACCATACAGCAGAGTATGATAGCGCAGCCCTATAGAGCACACCGTACAGCAGAGTATGATAGCGCAGCCCTATAGAGCGCACCATACAGCAGAGTATGATACCGCAGCCCTATAGAGCGCACTGTACAGCAGAGTATGATACCGCAGCCCTATAGAGCGCAGCCCTATAGAGCGCACCATACAGCAGAGTATGATACCGCAGCCCTATAGAGCGCAGCCCTATAGAGCACACCATACAGCAGAGTATGATACCGCAGCCCTATAGACCGCAGCCCTATAGACCGCACCATACAGCAGAGTATGATACCGCAGCCCTATAGACCGCAGCCCTATAGACCGCACCATACAGCAGAGTATGATACCGCAGCCCTATAGAGCGCACCATACAGCAGAGTATGATACCGCAGCCCTATAGAGCGCACTGTACTGCAGAGTATGATACCGCAGCCCTATAGACCGCAGCCCTATAGAGCGCACCATACAGCAGAGTATGATACCGCAGCCCTATAGAGCGCAATGTACAGCACAGTATGATAGCGCAGCGCTATAGAGCGCACCATACAGCAGAGTATGATACCGCAGCCCTATAGAGCGCAATGTACAGCAGAGTATGATAGCGCAGCCCTATAGAGCGCACCATACAGCAGAGTATGATACCGCAGCCCTATAGAGCGCACCATACAGCAGAGTATAATAGCGCAGCCCTATAGAGCGCACCATACAGCAGAGTATGATACCGCAGCCCTATAGAGCGCACCGTACAGCACAGTATGATAGCGCAGCGCTATAGAGCGCACCGTACAGCAGAGTATGATAGCGCAGCGCTATAGAGCGCACCATACAGCACAGTATGATAGCGCAGCCCTATAGAGCCCAAATAACAGCACAGAAAGATAGCGCAGCGCTATAGAGCGCAACATACAGCACAGTATGATAGCGCAGCCCTATAGAGCGCACCTTACAGAAGAGTATGATACCGCAGCCCTATAGAGCGCACCGTACAGCACAGTATGATAGCGCAGCCCTATAGAGCGCACCGTACAGCAGAGTATGATAGCGCAGCCCTATAGAGCGCAATGTACAGCACAGTATGATAGCGCAGCCCTATAGAGCACACCATACAGCACAGTATGATACCGCAGCCCCCTATAGAGGGAGCCCCGCACGGGCCCTATAGAGGGAGCCCCGCACAAACCACGGGCCCTATAGAGGGAGCCCCGCACAAACCACGGGCCCTATAGAGGGAGCCCCGCACAAACCACGGGCCCTATAGAGAGAGCCTCGCACAAACCACGGGCCCTATAGAGGGAGCCCCGCACAAACCACGGGCCCTATAGAGGGAGCCTCGCACAAACCACGGGCCCTATAGAGAGAGCCTCGCACAAACCACGGGCCCTATAGAGGGAGCCCCGCTCAACCCACGGGCCCTATAGAGGGAGCCCCGCACAAACCACGGGCCCTATAGAGGGAGCCTCGCACAAACCACGGGCCCTATAGAGAGAGCCTCGCACAAACCACGGGCCCTATAGAGGGAGCCCCGCACAGCCCCCTATAGAGGGAGCCCCGCACAGCCCCCTATAGAGGGAGCCCCGCACAGCCCCCTATAGAGGGAGCCCCGCACAGCCCCTATAGAGGGACCCCGCACAGCCCCTATAGAGGGAGCCCCGCACAGCCCCCTACAGAGGGAGCCCCGCACCGCGCCCTATAGAGGGAGCCTCGCACAGCCCCCTATAGAGGGAGCCCCGCACAGCCCCCTATAGAGGGAGCCCCGCACAGCCCCCTATAGAGGGAGCCCCGCACAGCCCCCTATAGAGGGAGCCTCGCACAGCCCCCTATAGAGGGAGCCCCGCACAGCCCCCTATAGAGGGAGCCTAGCACAGCCCCCAAATAGAGGAGCCCCCGCACAGCCCCCTATAGAGGGAGCCTCGCACAGCCCCCTATAGAGGGAGCCTCGCACAGCCCCCTATAGAGGGAGCCCCGCACAGCCCCCTATAGAGGGAGCCCCGCACAGCCCCCTACAGAGGGAGCCCCGCACAGCCCCCTATAGAGGGAGCCTCGCACAGCCCCCTATAGAGGGAGCCCCGCACAGCCCCCGATAGAGGGAGCCCCGCACAGCGCCCTACAGAGGGAGCCCCGCACAGCCCCCTATAGAGGGAGCCCCGCACAGCCCCCTATAGAGGGAGCCCCGCACAGCCCCCTACAGAGGGAGCCTAGCACAGCCCCCTATAGAGGGAGCCCCGCACAGCCCCCCCCCCTATAGAGGGAGCCCCGCACAGCCCCCTATAGAGCACACAGGGACAGTTACCTTCCAAGGCCCGGGCTGCGGGGGCCCAGAGCAGCAGCAGCAGTAGCAGCCGGGGGTCCATGGCTCCTGGGTGGGGGCCCCGGCGGTCACGGATCCTGGGGGCCCCCAGAGCTCTCAGCTGGGGGGCGGCGGCTCCAGAGCACAGCGCGGCGGCGGCAGCTTCCCGTGGGCCACTTGTACAGATCCTGCGGGGAAGGAGTCCGGGAGGAGTCACCGCGGGAGCCCACAGGGGGCGACACCTGACCCGGGCGGAGGAGACACGGGAGCGGCCTCGGGGGGATCTCGGCGCGGCCCCGGCGGCTCTGAGCTCCGGCTGCAGGACACGGAGCGGCCCGGACTCCGGAGCAAACCCTCGGGATGTGAGAAGTCTCCGGACACAGGCGCCGAGCGCTGCCAGCCCCGCCCCGCCCTGGCACAGCCATTGGCCGCCTCCGGCCCGTACGGCCCGCCCCCGCACAGCCATTGGCTGCTGAGTCTACGGGGGGCGGGGTCTGCCCTGCGCTGCCAGAAAGTTTCTCCGAAGAAGCAGAAAGTTTCCCAACTCCGTAAAAAGATGCAAAGGACAAAGGAGGAAAAGACAGGGAGCCCGAGAGAGAAGCAGGGAGCCCGGGAGAGAGAAGCAGGGAGAGAAGAGAGGAGCAGGGAGGGGAGAGAGAAGCAGGGAGCCCGAGAGAGAAGCAGGGAGCCCGAGAGAGAGGAGCAGGGAGCCCGAGAGAGAAGCAGGGAGCCCGAGAGAGAGGCAGGGAGCCCGAGAGAGAGGCAGGGAGCCCGGGAGAGAGAGGCAGGGAGCCCGGGAGAGAGAGGCAGTGAGCCCGTGAGAGAGGAGGAGGGAGCGCGAGAGAGCGATAGGAAGCCCGGAGAGAGGGGCAGGGAGCCCGAGAGAGAAGCAGGGAGCCCGAGAGAGAGGCAGGGAGCCCGGGAGAGAGAAGCAGGGAGCCCGGGAGAGAGAGGCAGGGAGCCCGGGAGAGAGAGGCAGGGAGCCCGAGAGAGAGGCAGGGAGCCCGGGAGAGAGAAGCAGGGAGCCCGAGAGAGCGGCAGGGAGCCCGAGAGAGCGATAGGAAGCCCGGAGAGAGGGGCAGGGAGCCCGAGAGAGCGATAGGACGCCCGGAGAGAGGAGCAGGGAGAGGAGAGAGGAGCAGGGAGAGGAGAGAGGAGCAGGGAGAGGAGAGAGGAGCAGGGAGAGGAGAGAGGAGCAGGGAGAGGAGAGAGGAGCAGGGAGAGGAGAGAGGAGCAGGGAGAGGAGAGAGGAGCAGGGACGGGAGAGAGGGATAGGAAGCCCGAGAGAGGGATAGGAAGCCCGGAGAGAGAGCGGGGAGCCTGGGAGAGAGAGCAGGGAGCCTGGGAGAGAGAGGCAAGGAGCCTGGGAGAGAGGCAGGGAGCCCGGGAGAGAGAAGCAGGGAGCCCGAGAGAGCGATAGGAAGCCCGGAGAGAGGGGCAGGGAGCCCGAGAGAGCGATAGGAAGCCCGGAGAGAGGGCGGGGAGCCCGGAGGAGAGAGGCAGGAGCCCGAAGGGAGCAGGAGCAGAGGAGAGAGGAGCAGGGAGGGGAGAGAGGAGCAGGGAGGGGAGAGAGGAGCAGGGAGCCCAGGAGAGAGAGGAGCAGGGAGCCCGGAGAGGGATAGGAAGCCCGGAGAGAGAAGCAGGGAGCCCGGGAGAGAGAGGAGCAGGGAGCCCAGGAGAGAGAGGAGCAGGGAGCCCAGGAGAGAGAGGAGCAGGGAGCCAAGGAGAGAGAGAAGCAGAGAGCCCGGGAAGAAAAGGAGCAGGGACGGGAGAGAGGAGCAGGGAGAGGAGAGAGGAGCAGGGAGAGGAGAGAGGAGCAGGGAGGGGAGAGAGGAGCAGGGACGGGAGAGAGGAGCAGGGAGGGGAGAGAGGAGCAGGGACGGGAGAGAGGAGCAGGGACGGGAGAGAGGAGCAGGGAGCCCCGAGAGAGGGGCAGGGAGCCCGGAGAGAGGAGCAGGGAGCCCGGGAGCCCGAGAGAGGGACAGGGAGACCGAGAGAGAGGGACAGGGAGCCCGAGAGAGAGGGGCAGGGAGCCCGAGAAAAGAGGGAAACAGGGAGCCCGAGAGAGAGGGACAGGGAGCCCGAGGGGAGGGGCAGGGAGCCCGAGAGAGAGGGGCAGGGAGCCCGGAGAGGGGGGCGGGGGGCCCGGGGAGAGAGGCAGGGAGCCCGAGGGAGAGGGACAGGGAGCCAGAGAGAGGGACAGCGACCCCGAGAGAGAGGGACAGGGAGCCCGAGAGAGAGGGGAAAGGGAGCCCGAGAGAGAGGGGCAGGGAGCCCGAGAGAGAGGGACAGGGAGCCCGAGAGAGAGGGACAGGGAGCCCGAGAGAGAGGGGCAGGGAGCCCGAGAGAGAGGGGAGCCGAGAGAGAGGGGCGGGGAGCCCGGAGAGAGGGACAGGGAGCCCGGAGAGAGGCAGGGAGAGAGAGAGAGGCAGGGAGAGAGAGAGAGAGAGGCAGGGAGAGAGAGAGAGAGGCAGGGAGAGAGAGAGAGGCAGGGAGAGCGAGAGAGAGGGACAGGGAGCCCGAGAGAGAGGGACAGGGAGCCCGGAGAGAGGTGCAGGGAGCCCGGAGAGAGAAGCAGGGAGCCCGGAGAGAGAAGAGCAGAGAGCCCGCCGGGGAGGAGAGAGAAGAGCAGAGAGCCCGGAGAGAGAAAGTGCAGAGAGCCCGAGAGAGAGGCAGGGAGCCCAGAGAGAGAGAGGAGCATAGAGCCCTGCACAGAGAGAGAGGAGCATAGAGCCCTGCACAGAGAGAGAGGAGCATAGAGCCCTGCACAGAGAGGAGCATAGAGCCCTGCACAGAGAGAGAGGAGCATAGAGCCCAGGAGAGAGAGGAGCAGGGAGCCCAGGAGAGAGAGGAGCAGGGAGCCCAGGAGAGAGAGGAGCAGGGAGCCCAGGAGAGAGAGGAGCAGGGAGCCCAGGAGAGAGAGGAGCAGGGAGCCCGAGAGAGAGAGGAGCAGGGAGACCGAGAGAGGGGCAGGGAGCCCGGAGAGAGGAGCAGGGAGCCCGAGAGAGGGATAGGAAGCCCGAGAGAGGGATAGGAAGCCCGAGAGAGGGATAGGAAGCCCGGGTGAGGGAGAGGAGGCCCGGAGAGAGCAGCGGGGAGCCCGGGAGAGAGAAGCAGGGAGCCCGAGAGAGAGAGGCAGGGAGCCCGAGAGAGAGAGGCAGGGAGCCTGGGAGAGAGGCAGGGAGCCCGGGAGAGAGACGCTGGGAGCCCGAGAGAGCGATAGGAAGCCAGGAGAGAGGGGCAGGGAGCCCGAGCGAGCGATAGGAAGCCCGGAGAGAGGGGCAGGGAGCCCGGAGAGAGAGGCAGGGAGCCCGAGAGAGGAGCAGGGAGAGGAGAGAGAGGAGCAGGGAGAGGAGAGAGAGGAGCAGGGAGAGGAGAGAGAGGAGCAGGGAGCGGAGAGAGGAGCAGGGAGCCCGAGAGAGGGATAGGAAGCCCGGAAGAGAGAGAAGCAGGGAGCCCGGGAGAGAGAGGAGCAGGGAGCCCGGGAGAGAGAGAAGCAGGGAGCCCGGGAGAGAGAGAAGCAGGGAGCCCGGGAGAGAGAGAAGCAGGGAGCCCGGGAGAGAGAGAAGCAGAGAGCCCGGGAGAGAGAGGAGCAGGGAGCCCGGAAGAGAGAGGAGCAGGGAGCCCGGAAGAGAGAGGAGCAGGGAGCCCGGGAGAGAGAGGAGCAGGGAGCCCGGGAGAGAGAGGCAGGGCGCCCCGAGAGAGGGGCAGGGAGCCCGGAGAGAGGAGCAGGGAGCCCGGGAGCCCGAGAGAGGGACAGGGAGCCCGAGAGAGAGGGACAGGGAGCCCGAGAGAGAGGGACAGGGAGCCCGAGAGAGAGGGGCATGGAGCCCGAGAGAGAGGGGCATGGAGCCCGAGAGAGGGGCAGGGAGCCCGAGAGAGAGGGACAGGGAGCCCGAGAGAGAGGGGCAGGGAGCCCGAGAGAGAGGGACAGGGAGCCCGAGAGAGAGGGGCAGGGAGCCCGAGAGAGAGGGGCAGGGAGCCCGAGAGAGAGGGGCAGGGAGCCCGGAAGAGGGGCAGGGCGCCCGGGAGCCCGGAGAGAGGGCAGGGAGCCCGAGAGAGAGGGACAGGGAGCCCGAGAGAGAGGGACAGGGAGCCCGAGAGAGAGGGACAGGGAGCCCGAGAGAGGGGGGCCCGGGAGCCGAGAGAGAGGGCAGGGAGCCCGAGAAGAGGGGACAGGAGCCCGAGAGAGAGGGACAGGGAGCCCGAGAGAGAGGGGCAGGGAGCCCGAGAGAGAGGGGCGGGGAGCCCAAAGAGGGGGAAACAGGGAGCCCGGAGAGAGGAGCAGGGAGCCCGAGAGAGAGAGGCAGGGAGAGAGAGAGAGAGGCAGGGAGAGAGAGAGAGAGGCAGGGAGCCCGAGAGAGAGAGAGGGTGAGGAGAGCCCGAGAGAGAGAGAGCCCGAGAGAGAGAGGGTCAGTGAGCGAGAGAGAGAGGGGCAGGGAGCCCGGGAGAGAGGAGCAGGGAGCCCGGAGAGAGAAGTGCAGGGAGCCCGGAGAGAGAAGGGACAGGGAGCCCGAGAGAAGTGCAGGGAGCCCGAGAGTGGTGCAGGGAGCCCGAGAGAGGTGCAGGGAGCCCGAGAGAGGTGCAGGGAGCCCGAGAGAGGTACAGAGCCGCCCCCCAGACCATACAGAGCCCCGAGAGAGGTGCAGAGCCGCCCCCCAAATTATACAGAGCCCCGAGAGAGGTGCAGGGTCGCCCCCCAAATTATACAGAGCCCCGAGAAAGGTGCAGGATCGCCCCCCAAATTATACAGAGACCCGAGAGAGGTGCAGGCTCACCCCCCAAATTATACAGAGACCCGAGAGAGGTGCAGGGTCACCCCCCAGATCATACAAAGCCCCGAGAGAGGTGCAGGGTCACCCCCCAGATCATACACAGCCCCGAGAAAAGGTGCAGGGTCACCCCCAGATCATACAAAGCCCCAGAGAGGTGCAGGGCCGCCCCCCCCCCCCCAGATCATAAAGACCCCTGAGTGAGGTACAGAGCCTCCACAGTGATATAGAGCCTCCCCCAGACATGCGGCCCCAAAACACATACGACCCTCCCCCCAAATTAACACCCCCCGAGAAGGGCAGGAGCCCCCACAGGGATACCGAGCCCCCTCCCAGATCAACGACCCCCTGGAGGGTGCGGACCCAGACAGAGTCCCGACCCCCCCTCCCATATCATACAGGAGCCCCCCAAAAGATACAAAGTCCCCAACAGTGATACAGAGCCTCCCAGATCATACAGAGATACCGAACCTCCCCCCAATTTAACAACCCCCCCCCCGAGATACGCCCTTTCCCCCCCAGATCAAACGGCCCCCCCCCGAATATTTCCCTCCCCCCCAATTTACGAGCCCCCCCCCCCCTCCCCCCCCCAGTACTGCCCTTCCCCCCCCAGATCATACGGAGCCCCCCCGAGATACTGACCCTCCCCCCAGATCATACGAACCCCCCCAATTTTTAAGCCCCTAAAATCAAACAGAGGGGCCCAAAATCTACAGGCCCCCCCCCAAAGGACGGGCCCCCCAAAGATGTAAGACCACCCCCTACATTAAAGGCCACCCCCGAAATCATATGGACCGCCCCAATCATACAAGCCCCCCCCAAATCTACGGGCCGCCCCAAATCTCCGCCCCCCACCCCCAACTCATACGGCCCCCCCCACCATACAACCCCCCCAAATCTATGACCCCCTAAATATCATGCCCCTCCCCAAATCATAAACCCCCCCCCCCCAACATCATTAAAAAAAAAGCCCCCCCCCAAACCTACGGGAAAAAAACCCCCCCCTCCCCGAATCATACAGGACCCCCAAAATCATACAGAACCCCCCACATCATACAGGACCACCCCCAAAACATACAGACCGCCCCAAATCATACAGGACCTCCCCAAAGAGGTATAGACCACCCAAATCAACAGGCCATCCCAAATCTTTAGGCCCCCCCAAAAAACAGACCCCCCCAAAAACAATAGCCCCCCCCCCCCCCAACATCATACAGGACCCTCCCAAACCATACAGACCCCCCCCCCCCCACATCATACAGGACCCCCTCAAATCATTTAGGACCCCCCCTCCCCAAATCATATAGGACCCTCCAAATCATACAGGACCCCACCAGATCATACAGGAGGCTCCCCCACAAATCATACAGAACCCCCCAATCATACAGGACTGCCCCAAATCACACAGAACACGCCACATCATACAAAACCCCCCAAAAACTGACAGGACCCCCTAAAACATTAAGGGACCCCCCAAAGACACAGACCCCCCACATCACACAGGAACCCCAAAATCATACAGGAACCCTAAATTATACAGACACCCCAGATCACACAGACCCCCCAAAGAGATACTGACCTGTGTCAGGCAGCAGCAGCCAAAGCAAATAGGATCATGGGGTGCATTAGAAGGGGCATAGATGCACATGATGAGAACATTATTCTCCATTATACAAGTCACTGGTTAGACCACACATGGAATATTGTGTACAGTTTTGGGCACCAGTGCACAGGAAAGACATTGTCGAGCTTGAACAGGTACAAAGGCGGCAACAAAAATAATAAAAAGGACTGGGTGGACTACAGTACCAGAAAGATTGCAAGATTAGGGTTATTTAGTTTAGAGAAATGACGGCTTCGGGGGACATAAAAATATGTTTAAATACATCAAAGGTCAATATAGAGATCTCTCCCAAGATTTATTTATACACAGGCTGTATCTAGAACAAGGGGGCGTCCTCTTACGTCTTGAGGAACGAAAGTTTCTACATAAACATAGAAAGGGATTCTTACTGTAAGAGCAGTGAGACTATGGAATTCTCTGCCAGAGGGACTGGTCATGGTGAATTCAATAACCGAGTTCAAAAGGTTTGGAATGCATTTCTGGAGCGTAAAAATAAAACAAGTTATAGTGACCAGGTTTCAGGAGAGGGGTCATTGATCCAGGGATTTTTCTGATTGCCAGATTGGATTTCGGGAAGGAATTTTTCCCTAAAATGAGGACAATTGGTTTCTACCTCTTTGGGGGGTTTTTTGGGCTTCCCCTTATCAACCTTACCAAAGGGAACTAATCACGTGTACAAAGAAAACCCCCTCATCATTCAGTACCCCTCCCGACCCCCCAAAATACAGACCCCCCCCCCCCAAAAAAAAAAAAAACCCCACTCAACAGGGCCCCCCGAAGAAAATACCAGAACCTACCAAGATATCAGACCCCCAAATTATACAGGACCCCCAAAAAGTAACAGACCCCTACCCCAAAGGGATACAGACCTCCCCACAGTGATACAGACCCCCTCGGATCATTCAGTACCCACCCTCCCGCCCAAATTATACAGGACCCCCCCCCCCAAAAAAAAAAATCATACAGGGCCCCCCCGAAGAGATACAGGACCCTACCAGATCATACAGACCTCCCCAAAATTATACAGGACCCCCCAAAGAGATACAGACCCCTACCCAAAGTGATACAGACCCCCCAAAGTGATACAGGACCCCCCACAGTGATACAGACCCCTACCCAAAGTGATACAGACCCCCCAAAGTGATACAGACCCCACCAAAGACACCCAAAATCATACAGAACCCCCCAAAATTATACAAGACCCCTCAAAATGATAGACCCCCTAAAACATACAGGACCACCTCCCAATGAGACTGACCCCCCAGCTCAAACAGAACCCCCTAAAGAGATAGAGACCCCCTCACATCATACAGGACCACCCCAAAGAGAAACAGACCCCCCCAAAAAAATATTACAGACCTCCCAAAGGGATACAGACCTCCCAAAGGGATACAGACACCCTCAGATCATACAGACCCCCAAATCATTCAGGACCCCCCCCCCACAGTGATACAGACCCCCCCCCCCCCAAATTAAACAGGACCCCACCCAAAAAAAAATCAAACAGGCCCCCCCCCCAAAAAAAAATCATACAGGGCCCCACCCAAAGAGATATAGATGCCCCCAAAGAGATACAGGACCCTCCCAGATCATACAGACCTCCCCAAAATTATACAGGACCCCCTCAAAGAGATACAGACCCCTCCCAGATCATGCAGGACCCCCCCAAATCATACAGGACCCCCCAAAGAGATACAGATCCCTACCCAAAGTGATACAGACCCCCCAAAGTGATACAGACCCCGCCAAAGACACCCAAAATCATACAGAACCCCCCTCCCCCAAAAAAAAATTATACAAGACTCCTCAAAATGATACAGACCCCCTACATCATACAGGACCCCCCCCCCAAAGAGAAAGACCTCCCCAGATCAGACAGAACCCCCTAAAGAGATACAGACCCCCTCACATCATACAGGACCACCCCAAAGAGAAACAGACCCCCCCCAAAAAAATATTACAGACCTCCCAAAGGGATACAGACGCCCCAAATCATTCAGGACACCCGTGCAGTGATACAGGCCCCCCCCCCCAAATTATATAGGACCCCTCAAAATGATACAGGACCCCCCCAAAAAGATACAGGAACCCCCAGCTCACACAGATCCCCCAAAATTATACAGGACTCCCAAAGTGATACAGACCCCCCAAATCATACAGGACCCCCTCAAAGAGATACAGATCCCTCCCAGATCATGCAGGGCCCCCCAAATTATACAAGACCCCCTCCCACAGTGATACAGACCACCTCCCAATTATACAGGACTCCACAAAGAGATACAGCCCCCAACCCAAAGTGATACAAACCCCCCAAATCATACAGGATCCCCCCAAATCATACAGGACCCCCTCCCCAAATCCATACAGACCCCCCCCAAAGAGATACAGACTGCCCCAGATCATACAGAACCCCCAAAGTAATACACCCCCCAAATCAGACACCCCTCAAAGTGATAAGACCCTCATAGTGATACAAACCCCCCCCCCCCAATCATTCAGGACCCCCAAAGGTGAAACAGACCCTCAAATTATACAGTACCCCCACCCAAAGTGATACAGACCCCCCCCCAAAGAGATAGAGACCCCCTCACATCATACAGGACCACCCCAAAGAATTCAGGACCATCCAAAATCATACAGCCCACCCAAAGTGATACAGACCGCCCCAAATCATACAGACACCCTCCAGAGTGATACAGACCCCCCAAAGTCTTATAGACCACCCCCAAAATAATACAGGACCCCCCTAAATTATACAGACCCCCCAAAGAGATACAGACCACCAAAGTGATACAGACCCCCCCAGATCATACAGACCCCCCCATTGTGATACATACCCCCCCCCCCCCCCCCCCGATAATACAGAACCCCCAAGGTGATACAGACCCCCTCAGATCATACAGACCCCTCAAAGTGATACAGAACCTCACATCATACTGGACCGCCCCCCCAAAGTGATATAGACCCCCCCCCAAAGTGATACAGACCCCCCCCCCCAGATCAAACAGACCACCCAAAGTGATACCCCCAGATCATACAGGACCCCCAAAGTGATACAGACCCCCCTCCCCCCCGATCATACAGATCCCCCCAAAGTGATAGACACCCCCAGATCATACAGACCCCCCAAAGTAATACAGACTTCACCAAATCATACAGACCCCCACCCCCAAAGTGATAAGAACCCCCCACAAACTGATAGACTCCTCAAAATGATACAGACCTCCCCCCCAAAGTGATACAGACCCCCTAAAGTGATACAGACCCCCCACAAATGATAGACACCTCACAAATGATACAGACACCCTCAGATCATAAAGTCACCGCCCAATTCAGACAGGGCCCCCCAAATCATAGAGAAACCCCATAGATGATACAGAAACACCCCCCAAATCATACAGGACCCCCCACAAATCAGAGAGACATCCGCCAAATGATAGACACCCCCAGATCAAACAGACATCCCCAGCTCACAGAGGACCCTCATCATAAACACAGACACCCCCAAAATACACAGAAACCCACAAATCATACAGCCCCCCCCCCTATATGATACAGACACCCCCAGATCAGAGACACCCCCCAAAATATACAGACCCCTCCAGAACATAGAGAAACCACCCAAGTCATACAGGACTCCCCAACTCATAAAGACACCCCCCCCAAATCATACAGAACACCCCAGAGACAGCTCCCCCCAAATTATAGAGACACTGCCAAAATATACACCCCCCCAAATCATACAGATCTCCCCACCCAAATGTACACCCCCAGGTAATAGAAACACCCCCCAATCATTGACACAAGTCCCAGATCAGCATGCACAATGCCAAGCGATGGCTGGAGCGGAGAAAGCAGCCACCACTGGAAGAGCTGGACACAAGCCTCAGGTCAGCATGCACAATGCCAAGCGATGGCTGGAGCAGCTGGACACAAGCCTCAGGTCAGCATGCACAATGCCAAACGATGGCTGGAGCAGCTGGACACGAGCCTCAGTTCAGCATGCACAATGCCAAGCGATGACTGGAGCGGAGTAAAGCAGCCACCACTGGAGCAGCTGGACACAAGCCTCAGGTCAGCATGCACAATGCCAAGCGATGGCTGGAGCAGCTGGACACAAGCCTCAGGTCAACATGCACAATGCCAAGCGATGGCTGGAGCGGGGTAAAGCAGCCACCAGTGGAGCAGAGGGACACAAGCCTCAGGTCAGCATGCACAATGCCAAGCGATGGCTGGAGCAGCTGGACACAAGTCCCAGATCAGCATGCACAATGCCAAGCGATGGCTGGAGCAGCTGGACACAAGTACCAGATCAGCATGCACAATGCCAAGCGATGGCTGGAGCAGATTAAAGCAGCAACCACTGGAGCAGCTGGACACAAGCCTCAGGTCAGCATGCACAATGCCAAGCGATGGCTGGAGCAGCTGGACACAAGTCCCAGATCAGCATGCACAATGCCAAGCGATGGCTGGAGCAGCTGGACACAAGCCTCAGGTCAGCATGCACAATGCCAAGCGATGGCTGGAGCAGATGGACACAAGCCTCAGTTCAGCATGCACAATGCCAAGCGATGGCTGGAGCAGAGTAAAGCAGCCACCACTGGAGCAGCTGGACACAAGCCTCAGGTCAACATGCACAATGCCAAGCGATGGCTGGAGCAGCTGGACACAAGCTACAGGTCAGCATGCACAATGCCAAGCGATGGTGCTGGAGCAGCTGGACACAAGATCCAGATCAGCATGCACAATGCCAAGCGATGTCTCGAGCAGAGTAAAGCAGCCACCACTGGAGCAGCTGTACACAAGCCTCAGATCAGCATGCACAATGCCAAGCGATGACTGGAGCAGCTGGACACAAGCCTCAGGTCAGCATGCAGAAGGCAAAGCGATGGCTGGAGCGGAGTAAAGCAGCCACCATTGGAGCAGCTGGACACAAGCCTCAGGTCAGCATGCACAATGCCAAGTGATGGCTGGAGCGGAGTAAAGCAGCCACCACTGGAGCAGCTGGACACAAGCCTCAGGTCAGCATGCACAATGCCAAGCGATGGCTGGAGCAGCTGGACACGAGCCTCAGATCAGCATGCACAATGCCAAGCGATGGCTGAAGCAGCTGGACACAAGCCTCAGATCAGCATGCACAATGCCAAGCGATGGCTGGAGCAGCTGGACACAAGTCCCAGATCAGCATGCACAATGCCAAGCGATCGCCGGACCGGCGTAAAGCAGCGACCTCTGGAGCAGCTGGACACAAGACCCAGTTCAGCATGCCCACTGCCAAGCGATGGCTGGAGCAGCTGGACACAAGCCCCAGATCAGCATGCACAATGCCAAGCGATGGTTGGAACGGGGTAAAGCAGCCACCATTGGAGCAGCTGGACACAAGCCTCAGATCAGCATGCACAATGCCAAGCGATGGCTGGAGCCCAGTGTCCACGGCCCGGGGCAGAGCTTGTGTTACTGGTGAAGCTGGTGACATTTCAGGGTGTGGGGGGAAGGTTCCTGACATGTTTCGGGATTGGGTCTGTCATTATCAGGAGCGTCCTGGCCTCATCCTCATCCATCTTCTACATGTCACAGGGTGTCAGGAGTGGAGATTACACTTCCTGAGCTCCACCCGCGCCTGACCTACAAACCTAGATAGCCCTGCACCCCTGCCAGACTGCGCCATAGGGGGCACAATGTGCCTGGAGCCCAAAGGAGAGGCCTGCACCCCCCGCCAGACTGCGCCATAGGGGGCACAATGTGCCTGGAGCCTGAAGAAGAGGCCGTCACCCCCCGCCAGACTGCGCCCTAGGGGGCACAATGTGCCAGGAGCCGGAAGAAGTGGCCTGCACCCCCAGCCAGACTGCGCCATAGGGTGAACAATGTGACTGGAGCCTGAATAAGAGGCCGTAACCCCCTGCCAGACTGCTCCAGAGGGGGAACAATGTCCCTGGAGCCTGAAGAAGAGGCCGTCACCCCCCGCCAGACTGCGCCATAGGGGGCACAATGTGCCTGGAGCCTGAAGAAGAGACCTGCACCCCCTGCCAGACTGCACCATAGGGGGAACAATGTACCTGGAGCCTGAAGAAGAGGCCGTCACCCCCCGCCAGACTGCGCCATAGGGGGCACAATGTGCCTGGAGCCTGAAGAAGAGGCCGACACCCCCGCCAGACTGCGCAATAGGGGGAACAATGTACCTGGAGCCTGAAGAAGAGGCCGTCACCCCCGACAGACTGCGCCATAGGGGGAACAATGTGCCTGGAGCCACCAGAGAGCCCTGCACCCTTGCCAGACTGCGCAATAGGGGGCACAATGTGCCTGTAGCCACCAGAGAGGCCTGCACCCCTGCCAGACTGCGCCATAGGGGGCACAATGTGCCTGGAGCCCAAAGGAGAGGCCTGCACCCCCCCGCCAGACGGCGCCATCGGGGGCACAATGTGCCTGGAGCCACCAGAGAGGCCTGCACCCCTGCCAGACTGTGCCATAGGGGGCACAATGTACCTGGAGCCTGAAGAAGAGGCCGTCACCCCCCGCCAGACTGCGCCATAGGGGGAACAATGTACCTGGAGCCTGAAGAAGAGGCAGTCACCCCCCGCCAGACTGCGCCATAGGGGGCACAATGTGCCTGGAGCCTGAAGAAGAGGCCGTCACCCCCCGCCAGACTGCGCCAGAGGGGGCACAATGTGCCTGGAGCCACCAGAGAGGCCTGCACCCCCCGCCAGACTGCGCCATAGGGGGCATGATGTGCCATGATTAAGGGGTACGCCCCGAAACGCGTCGGCATCTAGCCATTTCTTCTCCTGTGTCTGCATGAATCATTGGAGCGCTGGATCTTTTTTCTAGCATTGCTGTGGTTTCTCTCCATGCTACCTGGAGGATCCGGGCGTCCAGTCATATGAAGAGTGGTGAGCTGGCTACAGTTATTTTTCTATGCACAATTTCCCCAATGCTGAAGAACAAGGCAGCCCCAAACACTGAGGGGTATCAGGTGCCCCCATCACTGAGGGGTATCAGGTGCCCCCATCACTGAGGGGTATCAGGTGCCCCCATCACTGAGGGGTATCAGGTGCCCCCATCACTGAGGGGTATCAGGTGCCCCCATCACTGAGGGGTATCAGGTGCCCCCATCACTGGCAGGACAGGTCACGAGAAGGCCTGGCTTGGATCTTGGGTTGGAAAGTCTCCAGAGCTCCTGGTTGGAGATGGGGCATAGACCAGAAATTCCAGGAGCCCCTGGGGGCCCCAAGTCCCGGGCATGGAAGCCCCCATAGACCCTGGAAGGTGGACGGGAAGCTCCAGGAATGTGGGGAATGTGGGTGACCTGACCCGTCCGGCTCCTGGCCAGTGGCCTCCTGAGATAACATGGCCGCTGTTTATCAAGCTGCTGTGTGCGGAGATTTATGGGAGAGCAGCTGAGGGCACCTTCCCCAGACCCCTCCGTGGTGACCCCACTGACACACACGCCCCGGAGGGACCCCCAAAACACAAGGTGAGGGCTGTGGAGGCAGCCGGACACTGTGTGGGATGCCCTGGACCTCACCGTCCCCCCCCCAAAGCCCTGGGGAGCGGCCATACAAGGACGTATCCAACCAGAAAGATGGCGTCCGCCGGCCATCGCCAAATATCAGGAGGGTTCTCAAGGCGACCTCTACACCCAGCAGTCCTATGTAAGAGAAAGTCTGCAGGGAAAGGTCTCCCCCCAGGGCACAGATCCTGGGAACACAGGTAGATGTATTCCAGCCTAGAACAGCAGGACGCCCGCCATCATGGCCCCGGCACCAGAGCCTTTCCATGGAGGGTTCACATTACTGGTGGGGGGTCATGGGCAGACAGACTGTGCTCTGGGGTCACGCAGGCCAGGGGGGGGGGGGCGCTTGTTTTACATTACACACCCTGGCAGGAGCCCCAGCGCCGCTAATTGATTTCAAACATCACCGCACTCAGTATCACACAGGAAAGGCTTAGATACACGCGGCTCAGCCATCACCCCCCAGATGAGGTGGTATCACACAGGACAGGCTTAGATACACACCTCAGCCGTCGTTACACCCCAGATGAGGTTGTATCACACAGGACAGGCTTAGATACACAGCTCAGCCGTCGTCACACCCCAGATGAGGCAGTATCACACAGGACAGGCTTAGATACACAGCTCAGCTGTCGTCACTCCCCATATGAGGCGGTATAAAACCAGGACAGGCTTAGATTTCACAGCTCAGCTGTCTCACTCCCCAGATGAGGCAGTTACACACAGGACAGGGTTAGATACACAGCTCAGCCGTCCTCACCCCCCAGATGGGGGTATCACACAGGCAGGCCCTTTGATACACAGCTCAGCCAACATCACCCCCCAGATGAGCGGTAACACACAGGGCAGGCTTAGATAACACACTCAGCCGTCATCACCCCCAGATGAGGTGGATCACACAGGGCAGGCTTAATACACACAGCTCAGCCGTCATCAAACCCCCCAATGAGGGTGGTAATCACAAAGGACAGGCTTAGATACACACAGCTCAGCCGTCATCACCCCCCAGATGAGGAGGTATCACACAGGACAGGCTTAGATACACAGCTCAGCCATCACAACACCCCATAGGATAGGCTTAGATACACAGCTTAGAAACACTGCTTAGATACACACAGCTCAGCCATTATCACCCCCCAGATGAGGCAGTATCACACAGGACAGGCTTAGATACACAGCTCAGCCATCATCACCCCCCAGATGAGGCGGTATCACACAGGACAGGCTTATATAGAAAATGAAAAAAAAGGAGAGGGCTCTCTATGTGAAAGTACATCAGGAAATTCAATAAAAATTGGCACAGATCAAGAAGATCCTCCAGAAACATTGGCACATAATCCAAAGTGATCCTTATTTATAACAATCAATACCAAAGCACCCGGGTTTAATCTTCAAAAGGGCACCGAATTTCAAAAATGTAATTGCCCCGAGCCGAATCTGTGGTCCAGATGAAATAAATCCCAATAATAGCACGGCCCCAAATAGCAGTCCTTGTGGTACCACGTCATGCTTATGCTGTATGTCTATGGTCAAAGCTATGAGAAACAGGGAAGAAAAACAAAGGGGGCCGCACAAAAGTGAAATATTTACTGCAAAAAAGTGCAGATTAAATGATTAGTGTGCTCCCCTCTTGAGGTTGCGGCTCCTATTTTATAAGCACAACCTCTCATAAGGCTTGCAGGCTTTGTTGATGCCGTAGCCCATACACGGCGGCCGCTGTCTCGTACAGTACTGCTCTCGATGAACGCCGAATGGATCTGGAAGCAGAGAAAAAATGGCGACCCGGCGCACTGGCAATTCCAATAACAACCAAGAGTGCTGGCTAATGTATAAAATGTCCTTTATTACTTAAAAAGTGCTGCGGTGATCTCCCTCGCTACTATAAAAACATAGACATCATAGGGTTTTATTGTCTAGGTTTTTTAAGTGCGAGGCATCACCCTGCACTTTTGTATTTGGAATTGCCCGTGCGCGGTTCCGCCATTTTCCTATTTGTCAAAGCATACCCCTTTCATTCCACAACCACTAAGTTTGTTCACAAAAAGAAACATACTTGAAATTGGAAGAGTTTGTTCGTCATAAATTTAATTCAGTGTCATTGTAAATCTGCAATACATGGACGCAGCACACCCCACCTACAATTACTGGGCACAGAACACGTATCAATAAAGGTGGATCTCAATCATAGTTATCCAGGCCATTTCAAAATGTCCATCCACAGAACCCTCTAAACTAAGCCTACAGCCCATAGATTATATATCCAGCGACACTCACCATCGATTCCGCATATTACAGAGAGGTATTCTGGATGTTCACCTTGCAAACAGTGAACCCCAAAGGTTAAACCAAGCTGTGGAGTTCGTTTTTTGATTCGATTAGTTTTGGGTCTTGTTTTGTTTCTATAACTTTCACCACGATCTACGAGACCTGTCGTCACTATCGGCTAGTTCTCATATTATCTTTTATATTTATCTACTAAGTAACTTGGGGTATATCCCGACTCCATTCTGTCTTCACTGTAATCATTGGTTTATATTTTTATCGAACATATATTGGCTGTTCACTCACCAGTATAGGTCGGTGCCCTTTATGGCTGGTCAACTCTGCAGTATATGTCGGGTGCACCTTTTATTGGCTGTTCATCTCAGTATAGTCGGGTGCACCTTTTATTGGTCTGTTTCACTCTCAGTATATTCGGTTCACCTTTTATTTGGCAGTTCTCTCCTCAGTAAAGGCTCGGGGCACCTTTTTTGGCTTTCACTCTCTCTATAGGTCGGTGCCCTTTTATTGCTGTTCACTCTCAGTATATGTCGGGTGCACCTTTTATTGGCTGTCACATCTCAGTATATGGTCGGGTGCACCTTTATTGGCTGTTTCACTCTCAGATATATGCTCGGGTGCACCTTTTATTGTGCGGTTTCACTCTCATAGGATGTCGGGTGCCACCTTTATCCTGTTTCCCTTCTCAGTATAGTCGGTGCAACCTTTATATGGCTGTTCACTCTCAGTATATGTCGGTGCACCTTTTATTGCTTTCACTCTCAGTATAGGTCGGTGCACCTTTTATTGGCTGTTCACACTCATATATCGTGTGCACCTTTTATTAGCGTGTACACCTCAGTATAGGTCGGTGCACCTTTTATTAGCTTGATTCACTCTCATTATAGGTCGGTGTCCCTTTTATTAGCTTTCACTCTCAGTATAGGTCTGGTGCACCTTTTTAAATGGCTGTTCAATCTCAGTATAGTCGGGTGCACCTTTTTATTGTCTGTACACTCTCATTATATGTCGGAGCACCTTTTAATGCCTGTTTCACTCTCAGTATAGGTCGGTGCACCTCTTAGTGGCTGTTCACTCTCAGTATAGGTCGGTGCACTCTATTGGCTGTTCAATCTCAGTATAGGTCGGGTCACCTTTTATTGGCTGGTCACTCTCAGTATAGGACGTTGCACCTTTTATTGGCTGTTCACTCTCAAATATTTCGGGTGCACCTTTTTATTGAGTTTTCACTCTCAGTATATGGCTGGTGCCCCGTTTATTGGCTGTTCACTCTCAGATATAGTCGGGTCACCTAATTATTGCTCGTTCACTCTCAGTATTAGGTCGGTGACCTTTTATCGCTGTCACTCTCATATAGGTCGGTGCACCTTTAGTGCTGTTCAAATCTCAGTATAATGTCGGGTTGCACCTTTTATTGGCGTTGTTCACTCTTCAGTATAGACGGTGCACCTTTTATCGGCTGTTTCACTCACATTAATGTCGGGTGCAACCTTTTTATCGCTGTTCACTCTCAGTATATGTCGGGTGGCACCATTTATCGCTTTCACTCTCAGTATAGGTCGTCACCTTTTATTGGCTGTTCACTCTCATCTGTGTCGTGCACCTTTTAATGGCTGTTCACTCTCCGTATATGCGGGAGCACCTTTTATTGGCTTTCAACTCAGTATATTCGGGTGCACCCTTTTATTGGCTGTCACTCTAGTATGCTGTCGGTGCACCTTTTAAATGGCTGATCACTCTCAGTAATAGGTCGGGGTGCAACCGTTTAATTGCTGTATTCATCTTCGTATATGTCGGGTGCACCTTTTATTGTTTGTTCACTCTCAGTATATGTCGGGTGCACCTTTTATTGGCTGTTCACTCCTGTATATGTCGTGTGCACCTTTAGTGGCTGTTCACTTCTCAGTATATGTCGGGTGCACCTTTTATTGGTTGTTCCTCTCAGTATTGTCGGGTTGCTCCTTTTATTGGCTGTTCACTCTCAGTATACGAGTCGGTGCACCTTTTATTTTGTTCACATCTCATGTATAGGTCGGGTGCACCTTTTATTGGCATAGCACTCTCAGTATATGTCGGGTGTCACCATCTATTGGATGTTTCACTCTCAGTATAGGTCGGGTGCCCTCTTATTGTCCTGTTCACTCTCAGTATAGTCGGGGCCCCTTTTATTGGCTGTTCACTCTCATATATTCGGTGCACATCTTATTGGTTGTTCACTCTCAGTATAGGTCGGGTGCACCTCTTCATTTGGCTGTTCAATCTCATATAGTACGGTGTGCACCTTTTATTGGCTGTTCACTCCTCATATATGTCGGGTCACCTTTTATCGTCTGTCACTCTCATATAGTCGGGTGCATCCTTTTATAGGCCTGTTCACTCTCATATTATGTCGGTGCCCTTTTATTGGCATCACTTCCTCAGTATAGGCGGTGGCACCTTTTTATTGGCTGTTCACTCTCATATATGGTCGTGTCAACTTTTATACTGTTCACCTCATAAATAGGTCGGGTGCACCTTTTATTAGCTGTTCACTCTCATAAGTCGGGTGCACCTTTTATAGGCTGTTCACTTCTCATATAGGTCGGTGCCCTTTTATTGGCTGTCATCTCTCATATAGGTCGGTGCACCTTTTTATTGGGCTGTTACCACGCTCTATATAGATCGGGTGCACCTTTTATTGGCTGTTCACTCTCAGTATAGGTCGGGTGCACCTCTTATTGGTTGTTCACTCTCAGTATAGGTCCGGGTGACCCTTTTAATGGCTGTTCAATCTCAGTAAATGTCGGGGTGCACCTTTTAATGGCTGATTCAACTCTTCTTATAGGTCGGTGCACTTTTTTGTTCACTGTTTTTGGGCAGCGCTTATACAGTGATAATACCAAGATCTTTCCACAGTGTAGTCCCTTTTTATTCTCTTTATAACATGGCCACGTTTCTGTCACTGGGTCATGTCGTTACTTTCTTCATTTGCCTCTCCTATTTAGCACGCATGATTTTAGCCGAACTGCTAATGTTTGTATTTTCTTAATTTAATTGGCTAAGTTGCCACCCATAGAGCAATACTGGCACGGTAGTAGACTCTAATTTTCATTGGATACTTTATGAATCCCCCGCCAAATCACTCAACCAAATAGTATTCTACCTTATTATAAGCCCTCTTGATAAATACTTAACTTGTATTCATGGCTTCCTCCTGAACTCTCTATTTATTTTTCAACAATCACCAGGATTGTGTTGGTAGGCTCACCACCGAATTCAGCGTTTCACATAGGTATAAATAGGCATGTTTGCTTCTTCTAATATGTTGTAACATTACACGCTTCTGAACCATTACGCTATATTTGGTTTTTAATGGAATAAACTATTCTTTATCCTACTGGCCCCCGCACGAGGGTTTTCTTTGCTGCGGACGAGCGCCCGGTCCGATTTTTGTTTTATGGTTACAGGACGGTTTAGATTCACAGCTCACCATCATCTCCCCCCCCCCCCCCCAATAAGGCATATACACACAGGACAGGCTTAGATACACAGCTCATCCATCATCACCCCCCCCAGATGAGCAGTATCACACAGGTACAGGCTTATAACACAGCTCACCGTCGTCACACCCCAGATTAGGTGAATCACACAGGACAGGCTAGATATACAACAGCACAGCCGTCCGTCACACCCCAGATGAGGTGGTATCACCCAGACCGCTAGATACACAAGCTCAGCCGTCGGACACCCCAGAGAGGTGGTATCACACAGGGACAGGCCTTAGAAACACAGCTCAGCCGCGGTCACACCCCAGATAGCGATCACACAGGACCATGCTTAGATACACACCTCAGCCGACGTGACACCCCCGATGAGTTGGTATCACACAGGTACAGCTTAAGATACACAGCTCAGCCGTCGTGACACCCCAAAAACAGTAATCACACCGACAGCTTAGATACACAGCTCAACCGTCGTCACACCCCAGATGAGCAGTATCACACAGGACACTTAATACACAGCTCAGCCCGGCGACACCACCCCAGATGAGGCAGTATCACCAGAACAGCTAGATACACAGCTCAGCTTCGTCAACGCCAAAGAGGCATAACACACAGACAGGCTAGTACACAGCTCAGCCGTCGCACACCCCAGATGATGCAGTATCACACAGAACAGGATTAGATACACAGCTCAGCCGTCCGTCACACCCCAGATGAGGCATGTATCACTACAGGAACAGGCTTAGAAACACAGCTCACCGTAGTCACACCCCAGATGAGGCAAGTATCACACAGGACAGGCTAGATACACAGCTCAGACCGTCGTGACACCCCAGAATGAGGCGTATCAAACACACATGCTTGCCGGCGTCCACACAGGATTAATGACTATAATGTCAAGAGCAGAAAAAAAAAATAAATTCTGTTATTCACACTAACAGGTTCTGCGCGTGTTCCGCCACGCTTCATCAGGAAAGTATGTTTTTAGAATAAGACCCTTTTTAATAGCCGTCACATACAGCCTCATTGAGGAAGTTATCAGCAAGCGCCGGGATCCGATTAGGATAGGATTAGATACACAGCTCAGCAAACAGTATCACACATGCTTAGATACATCCGCACGGAGAGCTGTTCCCTGCCAGGATCACACAAGCTCTATGTGAGTGGAGCCCCTCATGGGTCAGGTGGGGTAGTGCAGGCCCCTGTCAGGTGAGCAGAGGTGGCTGCTGCTGTGGGGCTCACCCCTCTGTCATGTCTCCTGGCTGTCTCTCTGCAGGAAGTCACAGGGTGGTGTGATAGGAAATCTCAGCATTTGGAATGTCCCAGTCCGGACACTGGGAGGAGGGGGCACGGCGCAGGCTTCCTGGGGTCATCCATGACTTCATGCTGCAAACACCATTGTCACTATTCTCATGTCCCTGTCATTCATATCCAGGCCCTGAGGGGCCACAGTATGGAGAGGAGCTGGCCCAGAACACCTACAGGTACACTCCTGAAATACTCTGTTGCGGCTGCACATCCATAGGTGTCACAGTATGGAGAGGGAGCCGGCCCCAGAAATCTACAGTTAGACTTCTTCTGAAATACTCTTGTGCTGACTGCACATTCCTAGAGGTGTCACAGTATGGAGAGGAGCCGTCCCAGAACATCTACAGATAGAAGGCTCCTGAAATACTCTGTGCTGCTGCACAACCAAGAGGGTCACAGTATGGAGAAGGAGCCGGGCCCTAAACACCTACAGTAGCAGTCCTCCTGAAATACTCTGTTCTGCTAACACATCTAGAGTGTCCACAGTATGGCAGGAGACGGCCCCGAATCACCTACAGTAGCAGGCTCCTGAATATACCTGTGCTGCGGCACATCCTAATATGTCACAGTAAAGAGAGGAGCCGCCGAACATCTACATGTGTATCAGTCATCCTAAATACTCTGTGCTGCTGCACCTCCTAGAGTGTCACAGCATACTGGATCCGCCCAGACATCTTCAAGTAGAAGGCTCCTGTAATACTCTGTTGTGCTACACATTCCTAGAGGTTCACAGTAATGAGAGTTCTCAAGAGCCCCCAGAACACCCTACATAGGTGAGACAGTCTCCTGAAATACTTCTGTTCTGCTACACAGCCACTAGGTGTCACAGTATTGGAGAGATTCCAGGAACTGGCCCAGAACACCTACAGTAAAGTCTCCTGAATACTCTGTGCTGCTACACATCCTAGAAGGTGCCACATATGGAGTAGTCTCAAGAGCCGCCCAGAACATCTACAAGTAGAAGTCTCCTGAAATACTCTGTTCTGCTACACATCCAAGAGGTGTCACAGTATGGAGAGTTGTCAGGAACTGGCCCAGAACACCTACAAGTAGAAGTCTCCTGAAATACTCTGTGCTGCTACACATCCTAGAGGTGCCACAGTATGGAGAGTTCTCAAGAGCCGGCCCAGAACACCTACAGGTAGCAGTCTCCTGAAATACTCTGTGCTGCTGCACATCCTAGAGGTGTCACAGTATGGAGAGGAGCCGGCCCAGAACATCTACAGGTAGAACTCTTCTGAAATACTCTGTGCTGCTGCACATCCTAGAGGTGTCACAGTATGGAGAGGAGCCGGCCCAGAACATCTACAGGTAGAAGGCTCCTGAAATACTCTGTGCTGCTGCACATCCTAGAGGTGTCACAGTACGCAGAGTTCCCGGGAGCTGGCTAAGAACATCTAAAGATAGTGATGTCCAGGAGGAGAGAAGAGAAGAAAGTCCTGTAAGGACTAAAGATTACATGAGGGGGGTATCAGGAGATTAGGGGGACGTATGGTGGAGCACAGAGTAATAGAGAAGGCAGAGGACAGGTCTAGGAGGAGGAGCACAGAGTAATGGAGAAGGCAGAGGAAAGGTCTAGGAGGAGGAGCACAGAGTAATGGAGAAGGCAGAGGACAGGTCTAGGAGGAGGAGCACAGAGTAATGGAGAAGGCAGAGGACAGGTCTAGCAGGAGGAGCACAGAGTAATGGAGAAGGCAGAGGACAGGTCTAGGAGGAGGAGCACAGAGTAATGGAGAAGGCAGAGGAGAGGTCTAGGAGGAGGAGCACAGAGTAATGGAGAAGGCAGAGGACAGGTCTAGGAGGAGGAGCACAGAGTAGTGGAGAAGGCAGAGGACAGGTCTAGGAGGAGGAGCACAGAGTAATGGAGAAGGCAGAGGACAGGTCTAGGAGGAGGAGCACAGAGTAATGGAGAAGGCAGGGGACAGGTCTAGGAGGAGGAGCACAGAGTAATGGAGAAGGCAGAGGACAGGTCTAGGAGGAGGAGCACAGAGTAATGGAGAAGGCAGAGGACAGGTCTAGGAGGAGGAGCACAGAGTAATGGAGAAGGCAGAGGACAGGTCTAGGAGGAGGAGCACAGAGTAATGGAGAAGGCAGAGGACAGGTCTAGGAGGAGGAGGAGCACAGAGTAATGGAGAAGGCAGAGGACAGGTCTAGGAGGAGGAGGAGCACAGAGTAATGGAGAAGGTAGAGGACAGGTCTAGGAGGAGGCGCACAGTAATGAGAAGGGAGAGGACAGGTCTAGGAGGAGGAGCACAGAGTAATGGAGAAGGCAGAGGACAGGTCTAGGAGGAGCACAGAGTAATGGAGAAGGCAGAGGACAGGTCTAGGAGGAGGAGCACAGAGTAATGGAGAAGGCAGAGGACAGGTCTAGGAGGAGGAGCACAGAGTAATGGAGAAGGCAGAGGACAGGTCTAGGAGGAGGAGCACAGAGTAATGGAGAAGGCAGAGGAAGGGTCTAGGAGGAGGAGCACAGAGTAATGGAGAAGGCAGAGGACAGGTCTATAGGACCATGGAGCAATGGAGAAGGCAGATGACAGGTCTAGCAGGAGAAGCATAGAGTATTGGAGAAGTAGTAATGCCAAGCTATGGAGGTCCCTGTGGTTGGTGGGCCAAGCTATGGAGGTCCCTGTGGTTGGTGGGCCAAGCTATGGAGGTCCCTGTGGTTGGTGGGCCAAGCTATGGAGGCCCCTGTGGTTGGCGGGCCAAGCTATGGAGGCCCTGTGGTTGGTGGGCCAAGCTATGGAGGACCCTGTGGTTGGTGGGCCAAGCTATGGAGGCCCCTGTGGTTGGCCGGCCAAGCTATGGAGGCCCCTGTGGTTGGCGGGCCAAGCTATGGAGGCCCCTGTGGTTGGCGGGCCAAGCTATGGAGGCCCCTGTGGTTGGCGGGCCAAGCTATGGAGGCCCCTGTGGTTGGCGGGCCAAGCTATGGAGGCCCCTGTGGTTGGCGGGCCAAGCTATGGAGGTCCCTGTGGTTGGTCGGCCAAGCTATGTAGACCCTTGTGGTTGGTAGGCCAAGCTATGGAGGTCCCTGTGGTTGGTAGGCCAAGCTGTGGAGACCCCTGTGGTTGGTAGGCCAAGCTATGGAGGTCCCTGTGGTTGCTGGGCCAAGCTATAGAGGTCCCTGTGGTTGCTGGGCCAAGCTATGGAGGTCTCTGTGGTTGGTCAGCCAAGCTATGTAGACACTTGTGGTTGGTATGCCAAGCTATGGAGGTCCCTGTGTGGAGGTCACTGTGGTTGGTAGGCCAAGCTGTGGAGACCCCTGTGGTTGGTTGGCCAAGCTATGTAGACACTTGTGGTTAGTAGGCCAAGCTATGGAGGTCCCTGTGGTTGGTAGGCCAAGCTATGGCGGTCCCTGTGTGGAGGTCCCTGTGGTTGGTAGGCTAAGCTATGGAGACCCCTGTGATTGGTAGGCCAATCTATGTAGACACTTGTGGTTGGTAGGTCAAGCTATGGAGGTCCCTGTGGTTGGTTGGCCAAGCTGTGGAAGTCCCGGTGGTTGGTAGGACAAGCTGTGTAGGTCCCTGTGGTTGGTAGGTCAAGCTATGGAGGTCCCTGTGGTTGGTAGGCCAAGCTATGGAGGTCCCTGTGGTTGGTAGGCTAAGCTGTGGAGACCCTTGTGGTTGGTAGGCCAAGCTATGTAGACACTTGTGGTTGGTAGGTCAAGCTATGGAGGTCTCTCTGGTTGGTAGGCCAAGCTATGGTGGTCCCTGTGAAGAGGTCCATATGGTTGGTAGGCCAAGCTGTGGAGGTCCCTGTGGTTGGTAGGCCAAGCTGTGGAGGCACCTGTGTTTGGTAGGCCAAGCTGTGGATGTCCCTGTGTTTAATAGACCAAGCTGGGGAGGCACCTGCTGTTGGTAGGCCAAGCTGTGAAGAATCCTATGGTTGATAGGCCAAGCTATGGAGACATTTGTGGTTAGTAGGCCAAGCTGTGGAGGCACCTGCGGCTGGTAGGCCAAGCTGTAGAGGCACCCGCGGTTGGTAGGCAAAACTGAGGCGGTCCCTGTGGTTGGTAGGCCAAGCTGTAGAGGAACCCGTGGTTGGTAGGCCAAGCTGTGGAGGGACCTGTGGTTGGTAGGCCAGACTTTGGAGGTCCCTGTGGTTAGTAGGCCATGCTGTGGAGGCACCTATGGTTGCTAGGCCAAGCTGTGGAGACACTTGTGGTCGGTAGGACAAGCTCTGGTGGTCCCTGTGGTTGGTAGGCCAAGCTGTGGAGTAACTTGTGTCCCCTCTTGGGAACTGTGGTGTAAGTATAAAGAACATAGAAAGAAGACTCATCACCAAGGGTTGTTCTGATCTGTGACCCTGCACACATGGGTGAGGGTCACAGTGGGGGAAGGGTTCTGCACCACTTCTGGATTGCCAAACATTCAAGAGTGTCTCAGGTCCATTACACAGAGTTTACAGCCGTCATAATGAACAGCCCTACCCTGCGCCCATCCTCTAATAATGAGGAGGGAGGCTCTTCCTGTGCCACCACCACTCTTTGATGCCTTGTTCCTGTCTGCTGCCACTGCTGAGCTTGTCCCTGTCCTGCACGCGCTGTCCAGCTTGTCCCTGTCCTGCACACCCTGTCCAGCTTGTCGTCTGCAGTCACATCAGCTGCAGGATCCATTTCTGTACCTGTCCTCTGGTCCAGCATCATCCAAACCTCTCTGGTATCATCCAGCTGCCATCACACCCTATGACCAGCAGATCCGTACCAGTGGCCTGTGGTGGCCTATGCTTTATTGTCTGGAGGCCCACTGTCACCAACCAGAATCATGGTGGCGGGTCTCCGAAGGCAGGAATATCTATGTACAGCTCCAAGCAGAGCCAAGATCAGACTCTCCACTGTCAATTAGAAGGATCCCAATCGGGACTGTAATGACATGAGTGATGGAGGTGATCAGCTCCTGACCATAAATACCCTCTGCAGAGTCGGAGATGGGAAAACTAGAACAATGTCCCTCCGCCATTTCTCTGACCAGAGGGGGGCCCTCGAGTATGTAGGCCCCTAAACTTGTTAGGCTTGGAGCTGCTTTTCAAGGAGAAAGGCAAAGAAATATACTGGGTGCAAGTCATGTCAAGTAACTGTATGGTGGGCCCAAGAATCATCTCTAATGGTGGGCCCAAGAATCATCTCCACTAGTGGGCCCCAATAATCATCTCCATGAGTGGACCCAAGAATCATCGCCACTGGTGACTCCCAAGAATCAATTCCACTGGTGAGCCCCAAGAATTAACACCAGAGGTGAGCCCTAAGAACCAACTCCACTGGTGAGCCTCAAGATCCAACTCCACGGACGTGGGCCGTGTGGCGATCTCGCAGCATTGTATCATCACAGGATTTGTTTTCACCTTTTATCCCAGACTTTACTTGATTACATAGGTGTATGTGATTATGTCTCTTATACATAACTGCGTATGGGGACCACTGTTGTGTTTTTTTTTTGTTTGTTTTTTTTTGGGGGGGGGTTACTTTTTTTTATTATTTTTTGTTTTCTTTCTTTAGTGAAGATGGAGACTTCTTTTGCTTCATTCTTATTATTATGATACCAAAGTATGTCATTAGTGCTATTCTGTACTTTCATTGCTTAGTACTTTTCTTATCTGTAGTAATGATGCCTTATATTATTTCTTGGTGTGTCGAGTAGTATCTCATCTAATGGACAGTTATTATATGTTTTTGTTATTGTAAAATTTAATAAAATTATGTTTACAAAAAAGATCCAACTCCACTGGTGACCCCCAAGAATCAGTGTCACTCAGTGGCCCCAAGAACCAACTTCACTGGTGGGCCCCAAGAATCATCTCAACTGGTGGACCCCCAAGAATCAGTGTCACTCATTGACCCCAAGAACCAACTCCACTGGTGGACCCCAAGAACCAATTCCACTAATGGCACCAAGAACCAATTCCACTAATGGCCCCAAGAAGCAACGTCAATGATGGACCACAATACTCAGTTCCATAAATGGCCCCAAGAATTAATGTCATTGGTGGACCCAAAGAATCATCTCCACTGGTGGTCCCCAAGAGCCAACTCCAATGGTGGGCCCAAGAATCATCTCTACTGGTGAATCCCAAGAATCAGCATTACTGGTGAGCCCCCAAGAATCAATTCCACTGGTGAGTCCTAAGAACCAACTCCACTGGTGGATCCCAAGAATCAACGTCACTCATTGGCCCCAAGAACCAACTTCACTGGTGGGCCCCAAGAATCATCTCCACTGGTGGACTCCTAGAATCAGTGTCACTCGTTGGCCCCAAGGACCAACTCCACTGCTGGGCCCCAAGAATCAACGTCACTGGTGGGCCCCAAGAACCAATTCAACTAATGGCACCAAGAAACTATTTCACTAATGGCACCAAGAATCAACATCACTGGTGGACCCCAATAATCAGTTCCATAAATGGCCCCAAGAATCAACGTCATTGGTGGACCCCAAGAATCATCTCCACTGGTGGGCCCCAAGAACCAACTCCAATGGTGGGCCCAAGAACCAACTCCAATGGTGGGCCCAAGAGTCATCTCCACTGGTGAATCCCAAGACCCAACTCCACTGGTGAGCTCCAAGACCCAACTCCACTGGTGAGCTCCAAGACCCAACTCCACTGGTGAGCTCCAAGACCCAACTCCACTGGTGAGCTCCAATACCCAACTCCACTGGTGAGCTCCAAGACCCAACTCCACTGGTGGATCCCAAGAATCAACGTCACTCATTGGCCCCAAGAACCAACTTCACTGGTGGGCCCCAAGAATCATCTCCACTGGTGGACTCCTAGAATCAGTGTCACTCGTTGGCCCCAAGGACCAACTCCACTGCTGGGCCCCAAGAATCAACGTCACTGGTGGGCCCCAAGAACCAATTCAACTAATGGCACCAAGAACCTATTTCACTAATGGCACCAAGAATCAACATCACTGGTGGACCCCAATAATCAGATACAAAAATGGCCCCAAGAATCAACGTCATTGGTGGACCCCAATAATCATCTCCACTGCTGGGCCCCAAGAATCAACTCCACTGGTGAGCCTCAAGACCCAACTCCACTGGTGAGCTCCAAGACCCAACTCCACTGGTGAGCTCCAAGACCCAACTCCACTGGTGATCCTAAAGACCCAACTCCCCTGTTGATCCTCAAGAACCAACTCCTCTGGTGAGCCTCAAGACCCAACTCCCCTGGTGAGCCTCAAGACCCAACTCCACTGGTGAGCCTCAAGACCCAACTCCATTGGTGAGCCTCAAGACCCAACTCCACTGGTGGATCCCAAGAATCAACGTCACTCATTGGCCCCAAGAACCAACTTCACTGGTGGGCCCCAAGAATCATCTCCACTGGTGGACTCCTAGAATCAGTGTCACTCGTTGGCCCCAAGGACCAACTCCACTGCTGGGCCCCAAGAATCAAATCAACTAATGGCACCAAGGACCTATTTCACTAATGGCACCAAGAATCAACATCACTGGTGGACCCCAATAATCAGTTCCATAAATGGCCCCAAGAATCAACGTCATTGGTGGACCCCAAGAATCATCTCCACTGCTGGGCCACAAGAATCAACTCCACTGGTGAGCCTCAAGACCCAACTCCACTGGTGAATCCCAAGACCCAACTCCACTGGTGAGCCTCAAGACCCAACTCCACTGGTGAGCCTCAAGACCCAACTCCACTGGTGAGCCTCAAGACCCAACTCCACTGGTGAGCCTCAAGACCCAACTCCACTGGTGAGCTCCAAGACCCAACTCCACTGGTGAGCAACCAGACCCAACTCCACTGGTGAGCAACAAGACCCACCTCCACTGGTGAGCGACAAGACCCAACGCAACAGGTGAGCCTCAAGACCAACTCCACTGGGGGAGCCTCAAGACCCAACTCCACGGGTTGTGCCTCAAGACCCAACTCCACTGGTGAGCCTCAAGACCCAACTCCACTGGTGAGCCTCAAGACCCAACTCCACTGGTGAGCCTCAAGACCCAACTCCACTGGTAAGCCTCAAGACCCAACTCCACTGGGGGGCCCCCAAGAATAAACGTTGCTCATTGACCCAAAGAACCAACTCCACTGGTGGACCCCAAGAAACAACTCCACTGGTAGGTCCCAAGAATTAGTTCCATTGGTGGGCCTCAAGAATGAATTCCAATAGTAGCCCCAAGAACCAACTCAACTAGTGGCCCCAAGAACCAATTCCACTAGTGGCCCCAAGAACCAACTCCTTTAGTGGGCCCCGAGAATCAGTTCCAATGGTGTGCAACAAGAATCAACTTTCCTAATGACCCCAAGAACCAACGTCACTGGGGGGCCCCAAGAATCATCTCCACTGTTGGACTCCTAGAATCAGTGTCACTCGTTGGCCCCAAGAACCACCTCCACTGCTGGGCCCCAAGAACTAATTCCACTAATGGCACCAAGAACCTATTCCACTAATGGCCCCAAGAATCAACGTCTCTGGTGGACCCCAATAATTAGTTCCATTAATGGCCCCAAGAATCAACGTCATTGGTGGACCCCAAGAATTAACTCCACGGGTGAGCCCTAAGAACCAACTCCACTGGTAAGCCTCACGACCCAACTCCACTGGGGGGCCCCAAGAATCATCTCCACTGGTGGACCCCAAGAATCAACGTCGCTCATTGACCCAAAGAACCAACTCCACTGGTGGACCCCAAGAACCAATTCCACTAATGGCCCAAGATTCAACATCACTGGTGGCCCCAAGAATCAACTCCACTGGTAGGTCCCAAGAATTAGTTCCATTGGTGGGCCTCAAGAATAAATTCCGCTAGTGGCCCCAAGAACCAACTCCTTTAGTGGGCCTCTGAGAATCAATTCCACTGGTGTGCAACAAGAATCAACTTCCCTAATGACCCCAAGAACCAGCTTCACTGGTGGGCCCAAAGAATCATCTCCACTGGTAGACTCCTAGAATCAGTGTCACTCGTTGGCCCCAAGAACCACCTCCACTGCTAGGCCCCAAGAACCAATTCCACTGATGGCCCCAAGAATCAACATCACTGGTGGACCCCAATAATCAGTTCCATAGTGGCCACGAGAACCAACTTTACTAGTGGCCCACAGAACCAACCCCACTAATGGCTCCAAGAATAAACGTTACTGGTGGGCCCCAAGAACCAATTCCCTTAATGGCCTCAAGAATCAACATCACTGGTTGACCCCAAGAACCAATTCCACTAATGGTCCCAAGAATAAACGTTACTGGTGGGCCCCAAGAACCAATTCCACTGGTAGGCCCCAAGTTTTGGTTCCATTGGTGGGCCTCAAGAACCATCTCCACTAGTGGGCCCCAAGAACCATCTCCACTAGTGGGCCCAAGAACCAACTCCACTAGTGGGCCCCAAGAATCAATCCACTAGTGGGCCCCAAGAATCAACCACAGTGGCCCAAGAATCAACTCCACTAGTGGGCCCCAAGAATCAATTTCCCTAAAGACCCTAAAACCCATCTCCACTGATGGATCCCAAGAATCAATTCCACTGGTGAGCCCCAAGAACCAACTCCACTGATGAGCCCCAAGAACCAACTCCACTGATGAGCCCCAAGAACCAACTCCACTGATGAGCCCCAAGAACCAACTCCACTGATGAGCCTTAAAGAACCAACTCCACTGATGAGCCTCAAAAACCAACTCCACTGATGAGCCTCAATAACCAACTCCACTGATGAGCCTCAATAACCAACTCCACTGATGAGCCTCAATAACCAACTGCACTGATAAGCCTCAATAACCAACTGCACTGATAAGCCTCAATAACCAACTCCACTGATAAGCCTCAATAACCAACTCCACTGGTGGGCCCCAAGAATCAACATCACTGGTGGACCTCAAGAACCAATTCCACTAATGGCCCCAAGATTCAACATCACTGGTGGTTCCCAATAACCAACTCCACTGGAGAGCCCCAAGAATCAGTTCCATTGGTGGGCCTCAAGAACAAACTCCACAAGTAGCCCCAAGAACAAACTCCAATAGTGGCTCAGAAACAAACTCCACTAGTGGCCCCAATAATCAACTTTCTAAAGACCCTAAGAACCAACTCCACTGTTGGGCCCCAAGTTCCAACTCCACTGGTGTGCCCCAAGAATCATCTCCACTGGTGGACCCCAAGAATCAACTCCACTAACGGCCCCAAGAATCAACATCACTGATGGGCCCCAAGAACCAACTCCACTGGTGAGCCCAAAGAATTAGTTCCTATGGTGGCCCTCAAGAACAAACTCCACTGTGAAGATGGAGCCGTCTTGTTGCTTCTTCCTTATTATTATGATACCAAAGTATGTCATTAGTGCTATTCTGTACTTTCATTGCTTAGTACTTTTCTTATCTGTAGTAATGATGTCTTATATTATTTCTTTGTGTATCAAGAGGTATCTTATCTATTGGACAGTTATTGTATGTTTTTGTTATTGTAAAATTTAATAAAAAATTATGTTTATAAAAAAAACAAACTCCACTAGTAGCCCCAAGAACCAAATCCACTGGTGGCTCTAAGAACCAATTCCACCGGTGGGCCTCAAGAACCAACTCCACTGGTGGGCCCCAAGAATCAATTCCATTAATAGCCCCAAGAATCAACGTCACTGGTGGACCCCAAGAACCAATTCCACTAATGGCCCCAAGAATCAACATCACTGGTGGGCCCCAAGAACCAACTCCACTGGTGAGCCCCAAGAATCAGTTCCATTGGTGGGCCTCAAGAATAAACTCCACTATTAGCCCCAAGAACCAACTCCTCTGGTGGGCCCAAGAATCATCTCCACTGGTGGATCCCAAGAATCAATTCCACTGGTGAGCCCCAAGAACCAACTCCACTGTTGAGCCTCAAGAACCAACTCCACTGGTGGGCCCCAAGAATCAATTCCATTAATAGCCCCAAGAATCAGCGTCACTGGTGGACCACAAGAACCAATTCCACTAATGGCCCCAAGAGTCAACATCACTAGTGGTTCCCAAGAACCAACTCCACTGGTGAGCCCCAAGAATTAGTTCCATTGGTGGGCCTCAAGAACAAACTCCACTAGTAGCACCAATAACAAACTCCACTAGTGGGCCCCAATAATCAGTTCCACTGGTGTGCCCCAAGAATCAACTTCCTAAAGAACCTAAGAACCATCTCCACTTGTGGGCCCCAAGTTCCAACTCCATTGGTGGGCCCCAAGAATCATCTCCACTGGTGGATCCCAAGCATAAACTCCACTAATGGCCCCAAGAATCAACGTTACTGGTGGACCCCAAGAACCAATTCCACTAATGGCCCCAAGAATCAACATCACTGGTGGGCCCCCAGAATCAATATCACTGGTGAGCCCCAAGAACCAACTCCAATGGTGAGCCCCAAGAACTAGTTACTTTGGTGGCCCTCAAGAACAAACGCCACTAGTGGCCCCAAGAACCAAATCCACTGGTGGGCCTCAAGAAGCAACTCCACTGGTGGGCCCCAGAACAATCCATGTGGGCTCAAGAACAACTCCAATGTGCCCCCAAGACCAATCCACGGTGGCCTCAAGAAGCAACTCCACTGGTGCCAGACCATCCACTGTGGGCCTCAAGAAGCAACTCCACTGGTGGGCCCCAGGAACCAACTCCAATAGTGGGCCCCAAGAATCAGTTCCACTGGTGTGCCCCAAGAATCAACTTCCTATGACCCCAAGAACCAACTCCACTGGTGGGCCCCAAGAACCAACTCCTGTGGGCCCCAAGATCATGTTCGATAATGGCCCAAGAATCAATGTTACTGGTGAGCCACAAGAATCTTTTCCACTAACGGCCCAAAGAATCAACGTCACTAGTGGGCCCGAAGAACCACCTCCACTGGTGGGCCCCAAGAACCAACCTCCATGGTGGGCCCAAGGAACCACTCACTGGTGGGCCCCAAGAATCAGTTCCACTGGTGTGCCCCAAGAACCACCTCCACTGGTGGGCCCCAAGAACCACCTCCACTGGTGGGCCCCAAGAACCACCTCCACTAGTGGGGCCAGAGACCCAACTCTGACATTGAATTAGTCACATAGATAGGACCACAGGCAGCAGGTCTCTAAGGAGGGAAAAGTCTTTCAGTCTCATGTAAATTGTCCCTCACCAAGATCTCCGATGACATTGAATATGAACATTGTTTTTAACAACTGCAGATCTGCTACAGTTGCATCCAATTACTATTGGGGGGGCTCCCGCCGCCTCTTCCCTAGGTTATATCAGTGACTTCTATACCCTCCATAACTTGGGATATATTTATCCGCCCCCATTGGAGGTGACTGAAGCAGAGTTCAGTGGGACATCCAAACAAGACAGAGACGCCTCCTCACAGCAAGGAGAGAGTTGTTATTCCAGACTCCAAGAGGGAAGATGGGGTCACATCCTGGAGCCGGGGCCGGGAAGCGCAGACAATGGCCAGCAGGCCCCCCTCCATGGACCATCTCAGCATAAAGTATCTGAACCCCTGTGGAGGCCGCAGCTTCAGCCCAGCAGATCCAGGTCCCCGGGGCCGAGGTGCAGGGTCCCCGGGACAGAGGGGCAGAGGTCCAGGGTCCCCGGGGAAGAGCGGCGACGGGAAATCCGACGGCCCCTAAACACATTCACTCCTGAGGGCGCCCTCTGGCTGCCGGGCAGTACCCATCATAAGGTGTCATGAGGGCCCATGGGTGCTGTCTATAGGACTCACACCCCAGGGTCACCACCTGCCCCAGACGCTCTCCTCAGTCCCACATTGGGTGTAAGATGATCGGGGAGCAGCACAATGCGGACGGGACTCTATTATGTGCGGCCACCAATGGGGAGCAGCGAGGGTGACCGAAAGAGAAGTGACCGCCCCGAGGGCCCGATGACCGTCCCCGACCATCACCGCGGATTAGAGACAACCCCCCCTCCCCGACCAGAGGAAGCAGAAAAACCGGTCTATGGACGAATCGCCCGGGCAGACTAGAGAGCACAGTATATACCGAGACCTCCCCCCAAAGACGAGAGCGCACATTATACACCGAGACATCCCCCCAAAGACGAGAGCGCCAGTAAACACCGAGACCTCCCCCAAAGAAAAAAGCGCACAGTATCAAAACCCAGACCTCCCCCCAAAGACGAGAGGCCAGAATACACCAACACCCCCAAAAACGAGACGCACATAAAAACCAGACATCCCCCCCCAAAACGAGAGCGCACAGTATACACCAAGACCTCCCCCCAAAGACGAGACAGCACATTATACCCGAAAATCCCCCCAAAGAAAGAGCCAAGTTATACACCGAGACCTCCCCCAAAAGACGAGAGCACACAGTATACACCGAGACCTCCCCCAAAGACGAGAGCCACAGTATAAACCAGAACCCCCCCCAAAGACAAGGGGCACAATACCCGAGACCCCCCCCCAAAGAAAGAGAGGCCATTATCACCGAGACATTCCCTCCAAAGACGAGAGCGCACATTATAAACCGAGACATCCCCCCAAAAACGATAGCCCACATTATACACCGAACATCCCCCCAAAGACGAGAGCGCACATTATACCCGAGACACCCCCCCCAAAGACGAGAGCGCACAGTATACACCAAGACCTCCCCCCAAAGACGAGACAGCACATTATACACCGAGACATCCCCCCAAAGACGAGAGCGCACATTATACACCGAGACATCCCCCCAAAGACGAGAGCGCACTTTATACACCGAGACCTCCCCCAAAGACGAGAGCGCACAGTATATACCGAGACATCCCCCCCCCCAAAAACAGAGGGAACAGTATAACCACGAGACACCCCCCCAAACACGAGAGCGCACAGTATACCGAGACATCCCCCCACAGACGAGAGCGCACAGTATACCCCGAGACCTCCCCCCAAAGACGAGAGCGCACAGTATACACCGAGACCTCCCCCCAAAGACGAGAGCGCACAGTATACACCGAGACCTCCCCCAAAGACGAGAGCGCACAGTATACACCGAGACATCCCCCCAAAGACGAGAGCGCACATTATACACCGAGACATCCCCCCAAAGACGAGAGCGCACAGTATACACCGAGACATCCCCCCAAAGACGAGAGCGCACATTATACACCGAGACATCCCCCCAAAGACGAGAGCGCACAGTATATACCGAGACCTCCCCCCAAACACGAGAGCGCACATTATACACCGAGACATCCCCCCAAAGACGAGAGCGCACAGTATATACCGAGACATCCCCCAATAGACGAGAGCGCACATTATACACCGAGACATCACCACATGGACGAGAGCGCACAGTATATACCGAGACCTCCCCCCCATAGACGAGAGCGCACAGTATACACCGAGACATCCCCCCAAAGACGAGAGCGCACAGTATATACCGAGACATCCCCCCAAGACGAGAGCGCACAGTAAATACCGAGACATCACCACATGGACGAGAGCGCACAGTATACACCGAGACATCCCCCCATAGACGAGAGCGCACAGTATACACCGAGACATCCCCCCATAGACGAGAGCGCACAGTATACACCGAGACATCCCCCCATAGACGAGAGCGCACAGTGTACACCGAGACATCACCCCAAACACGAGAGCGCACAGTATACACCGAGACATCCCCCCAAAGACGAGAGCGCACAGTATATACCGAGACATCCCCCCCCAAAGACGAGAGCGCACAGTATACACCGAGACATCCCCCCCAAAGACGAGAGCGCACAGTATACACCGAGACATCCCCCCCAAAGACGAGAGCGCACATTATATACCGAGACATCCCCCCAAAGACGAGAGCGCACAGTATACACCGAAATCACCCCAAAGACAAGAGCGCACAGTATACACCGAGACCTCCCCCAAAGACGAGAGCGCACAGTATATACCGAGACATTACCCCCCCCATAGACGAGAGCGCACAGTATATACCGAGACATTCCCTCCAAAGACGAGAGCGCACAGTATATACCGAGACATCCCCCCAAAGACGAGAGCGCACAGTATACACCGAGACATCCCCCCCAAAGACGAGAGCGCACAGTATATACCGAGACATCCCCCAAGACGAGAGCGCACAGTATATACCGAGACATCCCCCCAAAAACGAGAGCGCACAGTATATACCGAGACATCCCCCCAAAAACGAGAGCGCACAGTATATACCGAGACATCCCCCCCAAAGACGAGAGAGCACAGTATATACCGAGACATCACCCCCCAAGACGAGCACCAGGTCACCGGTGGGGTGCACAGTTGCTCCCCCAAAGAGAGGAAATGAACATCACAGGAGGCATTAGTTATAGTGCCACCCCTCAAAAGGCAGGCACAGTCCGGGGCATTGTAGATAGGGCCATGTATGGAGTAAACACAGGCGCACAGTTATTCCATACATCCACCCTCAAGTACGAGTAGGGAGTTATACCGAGCTCCCCCATGATGGAGGGTTACAGGTATTTCCTGGTAGTCACCCCCAAAGGACGAGGGGGTGTCAGTGATATTATGGAGCATTACAAAGGGGCATTATGGCACATGTCCAGCCGATAGCTCAAAAAGACGAGGCGCGTTGTAGAGCTCAAAGACGGAGCGCAGTATTACCGTGCATCAGTCCATGCCCAGCACCAGGTCACGGTGGGGGTTGTAGTGCTCTATGTATGGAGTGTATCACAGGTGCATTATGGTCATGTCCAGCACTCAGGTCACGGTGGGGGTTGTAGTGCTCTATGTATGAGTGTATTCACAGGTGCATTATGGTCAAGTCCAGCACCAGGTCACGGTGGGGTTGTAGTCTCTAAAGTATGGAGTGTATCACAGGTGCATTATGGTCATGTCCAGCACCAGGTCACGGTGGGGGTTGTAGTGCTCTATGTATGGAGTGTATCACAGGTGCATTATGGTCATGTCCACCCCTCAGGTTCACGGTGGGGGTTGTAGTGCTCTATGTATGGAGTGTATCAGAGGTGCATTATGGTCATGTCCAGCACTCAGGTCACGGTGGGGGTTGTAGTGCTCTATGTATGGAGTGTATTAGAGGTGCATTATGGTCATGTCCACCCCTCAGGTCACGGTGGGGGTTGTAGTTCTCTATGTATGGAGTGTATCACAGGTGCATTATAGTCATGTCCAGCACTCAGGTCACGGTGGGGGTTGTAGTGCTCTATGTATGGAGTGTATCACAGGTGCATTATGGTCATGTCCAGCACCAGGTCACAGTGGGGGTTGTAGTGCTCTATGTATGGAGTGTATTACAGGTGCATTATGGTCATGTCCAGCACTCAGATCACGGTGGGGGTTGTAGTTCTCTATGTATGGAGTGTATCACAGGTGCATTATGGTCATGTACACCCCAGGTCACGGTGGGGGTTGTAGTGCTCTATGTATGGAGTGTATTAGAGGTGCATTATGGTCATGTCCAGCACCAGGTCACGGTGGGGGTTGTAGTGCTCTATGTAATGAGTGTATTAGAGGTGCATTATGGTCATGTCCACCCCTCGGGTCACGGTGGGGGTTGTATTCTCTATGTATGGGAGTTGTTTTAGAGGTGCATTATGGTCATGTCCAGCACCAGGTCACGGTGGGGGTTTGTAGTGCTCTATGTATGGAGTGTATCACAGGTTCATTATGGTCATGTCCACCCCTCAGGGTCACGGTGGGGGTTGTAGTGTCCCAGCTCTGTTATCCTTTGCAGTGTCAATCAGTTTGGGGAAGTGTATTTGGGTGAGGGGCTGCAGGTGGGGCAGGTAATCCTTGGTGAGTGCTAATTGAGGTGACAAAGTGTTTGAAGTCTCTGCAGGGACTGGAAGGTAAACTAATCCCAGGTTTATGGCTGCAGACACAGGAAGCGGCCAAGGAGGAGGCCTCTTTACAACGGGCCATAAAGCCGGAGCGGCCATTAACCAAACAGCCCCTGCTGAGCCCCCAGTGCATGAAGAACCCCCGGCCCCTCCTGAGCCCCCAGTGCATGAAGCCCCCCCCCGGCCCCTCCTGAGCCCCCAGTGCATGAAGAACCCCCGGCCCCTCCTGAGCCCCCAGTGCATGAAGAACCCCCCCCCCCCCCGGGCCCCTCCTGAGCCCCCCAGTGCATGAAGAACCCCCGGCCCCTCCTGAGCCCCCAGTGCATGAAGCCCCCCGGGCCCCTCCTGAGCCCCCAGTGCATGAAGCCCCCCTCCCCAGCCCCTCCTGAGTCCCCAGTGCATGAAGCCCCCCGGCCCCTCCTGAGCCCCCCAGTGCATGAAGGACCCCCGGCCCCTCCTGAGCCCCCCCGGTGCATGAAGAACCCCTCCCCCGGCCCCTCCTGAGCCCCCCAGTGCATGAAGAACCCCCCCCCCCCCCTCCTGAGCCCCCAGTGCATGAAGAACCCCCCCCCCCCGCCCCCCCTGAGGCCCCCAGTGCATGAAGCCCCCCCCCCCGGCCCCTCCTGAGCCCCCCAGTGCATGAAGAACCCCCGGCCCCTCCTGAGCCCCCCAGTGCATGAAGAACCCCCCGGCCCCTCCTGAGCCCCCCAGTGCATGAAGAACCCCCCGGCCCCTCCTAAGCCCCCCCAGTGCATGAAGAACCCCCGGCCCCTCCTGAGCCCCCCAGTGCATAAAAAACCCCCGCCCCCCCCCCCCAGGCCCCCCTTTTCCCCCTGACCCCCAGGCAGAAGCCCCCACCCCCCCCTCCTGAGCCCCCAGGCATGA
>JAODAL010030040.1:0-50645 GCA_025379985.1 Phyllomedusa bahiana | reverse complement strand
TCATAAAGTAAAATTAATAAAAATTTTGGGAAAGGGGGTTAAAGGGAACCTGTCAGGTGTTTAATGCTGTCATAGCCGAGAGCAGGATATGATAAGGAGAGAAGCGGCTCTGATAATAGGGTTTTATGTAGAAAGAACCCGAGTCGGGATATATAGTTTTTTATGATTGGGAGGAACGGCCTGGGGATATTGGGGTTATGAAAGGGGAGGGAAGTGAGCTCTGTGATAAAAGGGTTTATATGATAGAGGAGAGAAGCTGAGCTTTTGATATATAGGGTTATATATAGGGGAAAGAAGCTAACCTGTATATGGGTTTAATAAGGAAGAACTGAGCTTTTGAAATAGGTTTTAATATTGGGGAGGGAAGCTACTCTTGATAAATAGGTTATAAGATTGAGGGGGGAACTAGGCTTTTGATATATAGGGTTATATGATTGAGGAAAAGCTAGCTCTGTGATAATAGGGTTATATGATAAAGCTGAGCTCTGTGATATATGGGGTTTTAATGATTGAGGAGGGAACTGAGTTTTGTGAATATAGGTTATATGTTTTGGGGGGAGAAGTACCCTTGAATAAGGTTATAATTGAGGAGAGAAATGACTCTGTGAATATAGGGTTTTTATTTTGAGGGGGGAACTGAGCTTGTGTTATAGGGTTATATGATTTAGGGGGGAAGCTGAGCTCTGTGATTTGGGTTTATGAAAGAAGCGGGCCCTCTGTATATATGGGGTTATTGATAGAGGTGGGAAAGTGAGTCTTATATGGGGTTATAGATTGGGAGGGAAGCGACTTGTGAAAATAGGGTTTTTTGATAGAAAAAGCGAGCTCTGATATATAGGGTTATATGATAGAGGGGGAACTGAGCTCTGTGTATATAGGGTTATTTATAGAGAAGCTGAGCTCTGATATATGGGGTTTATTATAGGGAGAAAACGAGCTCTGATTATAGGGTTTTATTGTTTGGGGAGGGAAGCTGACTCTTAAATATGGGGTTATAGATTTGGGAGGGAACTGGCCTGTGATATATGGGGTTATAGATAGAAAGCTGACTCTGTTAAAAGGGGGTTTATATAAAAGGGGGAGAGAAGCTGAGCTTGATTATGGGGTTTATAAGGGGGAAAGCTGAGCTTGAATATAGGGTTAAAATTTAGGGGGGAACTGAGCTCTGTGTATATAGGGTTATGTGATTTAGGGGGGAAGCTGAGCTGTGTGATATATGGGGGGAAAAATATTGAGGAGGAAGCTGAGCCTGGTTATAGGGTTATATGATTGAGGGGGAAGCTGAGTTTTGGGTATATATAGGGTTTTATGATTGAGGAGGGGAAGCTGGCCTGTGATATATAGGGTTATATGAAAGAAATGAGCTTGAATATGGGGTTATATGAAGAGGGGGGGAAGCTGAGTTGTGATATTGGGGTATATGAAAAAAAAGTGACTCTGTGAAAAAGGGGAAAAGGGTAAGGAGAGAAGCGAGCTCTGTTTATATATTTTTTATATAATAGAGGAGAAAGCTAGCTCTGATATATAGGGTTTTTATGATAGAGGAAGAAGCTGAGCTCGATTATGGGGTTATATGTAGAGGAAAAAAGCTGAGCTCTGAAAACAGGTTAATATAAGGAGAGAAGTGAGCTCTGTGATATATGGGTTATAGATGGAGGGAGAGAGCTAGCTCTGTGATATATGGGGTTATATGATTGGGGAGGGAAGCTGAGCTCTGTGTTTTAATAGGGTTATATGATTTAGGGGGGAACTGACTCTTTATTTTAAGGTTATATGATAGAGAACTGGTCTTGAAAAAGGGTTATATATAGGAGAGAACGGCTCGATATATAGGGTTATATGATAAGGAGAAAGCTGACTCTGTGATATAAGGTTATATGATGGGGGGGAACTGGCTCTGTGATTTTTGGGGGTTTTATAGTTTTGAGGGGGGAAGCTGAGCCTGTGATATATAGGGTTATATGATTGAGGAGAGAAGCGACTCTGGAAATAAGGGGTTATATATTGAAAAGAAGCTGAGCTCTGTGATATATAGGGTTAATGTTTGGGAGGAGGGAAGCTGAGCTCTGGAAATAGGGTTATATGATTGGGAGAGAAGCAAGTCTGTGATATAAGGTTATATATAAGGAGAGAACTGAGCTCTGTGATTATGGGTTATATGATTGAGAGGGAAGCTACTCTTGATAATAGGGTTAATATTAGGAGAGAAGCTGAGCCGTATATATGGGGTTTATATGATAGAGGAACATTTTTCCGGACCCCCGGGGAGTCTAAAAAACCGCCCGTGGAAAATCCGTGCAGTGGGGACGGCTGTACAGATTTTCCATAGGTCCGTGATAAATTTGTAAATTCCATGGTGTTTTGGATCCGATTTTAGATCTTTTTTGGATCCGAAAAATAACCCAAAAACTCACGCGAATGGACCCAAAAGGGATCCAACAGCACTGCGTTTGGGATGCAGAAATTGCACCTAATATTTTTTGGGGCCCCTGCGCGTCTTTCTGACCCAGAATTGTCAATCTTTGGAACGGATCCGAAAGACGCAGTGAGACGCATCAGTGATCACTCGTGTGAATGGCAATGCATATTTCATATTAAAAGCAATATAAAAATCACACTGCTCTTTATTAGATACGTGTTTGGGTCCAACAGATGGAACCAAATACATATTTAAAAGCGTAGAACGTACATGTTCCGGGTTTAGTGGCGCATACTGTGCGTGTCGCTATACGCTTGCATAGACGCCTTGCTTGAAGTACGGGGGCCCGGCCGCATGTACCTATGAACCCCCCACTGACATTCACTGCTGCACTATTTCTTCCGTCTCAGTGACGGACACCAAGTAAGATATCCGATGGGCCCATTGTAATTAATGGGGTACGTTGTGAACGGATCCCCTGGCTTCAGGTTTCCACTCCTGCGATGAAGGTTCTGAACGGATTCTCCGCCCCAAAACGTGAAGCGGCTTTTTGGGTGGCTTAACATAAACCCCGAGGAACAGTCGGGGGGCTGAAGACTGCTGCACCACACGTGTTATACAGAATTTCTGGAAGATACAAAAAAAAGGCTGCAATGGGGGGCGGAGGGCAGGATTCAGGCCCTTTCGGAGAGGGGTATATGCTTGTGTGGTATTTTTTAACCCCCGCAGCAGGAAAGGGGGACTCACTTCTTGGCTCGGACACTATGTTGGATTGCCTGGATGCGATTAGCCCAAGTGAGTGGGACAAATCTGCGACCTGTAATGTGAACACAGCCCAACAGGCGGGGGATGTGGAGGGGAAGCCTGAGAACCAGAGGAAGAGACATTTTTCAGCAGTGTGATATCCAGGCTTGAGCTGTGGACTTCTGGGAACATGGCAGATACTTGTTACATCTCCCGCTATGTCCGTTATAATAAATCCCTGTGATATAACAATCCTGGAGCCTCTTCTCTTATAACTCTGTGCTGTTCCTCTGTTATTCCTCCAAATAATACATTACTGAATCAGTCATGTGGGGTGAACCCCGTTTGGGTGCGGTGTCCCTTTCATGGTCTGAAAATTGTCCAAACAGGTGACAGCCCCCCTGTACAGGGGCCAACCTCTGACAACTGGAAGGAAAAACCCCCCCTGACACATTCAGACTTTAGGGAAAGACACTTATAGCACATGACATAAACCTTCCCCTGTCTCATATAGCAGCAACCAAGGGCCCTGTGCCGTTAAACTCACTCTGCTGCGAACCTCCTTTTTTTTGGGGTTTTAAAAGGGCAAAAACCCCTATGAAGAGTTGGTAAAAAAATGTGGGTTTCTGGGTCCCACAAATGTGAAAGGGATGTATGTGCGGATTTTTAGCTCTGCTGCCTTAATAAATACCATCCTACTTACTGTGTATGGAGAGGCTGAGACCCACTGAATGTACCAAATTCTGATCTAATGCAAACCCGAGGCACATCCCAGGCTCAGCCTTGCTAGTAAATATGACCCTCAGCCTCACACGGCTTATTCACGCTGTAATTGCGGGGATTTTGCCCGCAAACGCCTGGTGCCATGCACGGGGGCAGCAGCTCGCCGGCCCCATAGCATTATTTTTCCCCGGCGCGTATCCCGCCGGATTATGGGCATTCATTTCTCCCCCCATTTTCGCGAGGGGGAGAGGGGGACGTAACTATAGTTCTCGATGAGAACGGGATAGGTAAAAAAGGGACTGATTTCGCCGTTTTTAAGGTGCTGAAATAAGGAACAAAATCGTCCTAAAATTAGCCGTGTGAACATGGCCTAATAGGGCTAAGCCTTGGGCCAATTTCACACAGTGCAGTTTTGATGCGGTTTTAACCATGCTGCATCTAAACGCCTTTTTTTACCAGCAAGCTTCCCAGTTTTTCTAAACGGTTTGGGAAAAAGAGTAATCAAATTTGTGTGACCCCCGAAAAGGGTGGTGAAACTGCTTTTGGGGTGCGGGGGGGCAAAGCAACTTAAGTCCTCCACATGGGGAAATGACCTTCTTTTATTTCAACTTGGAGATTTTCATTATTTGTTTTTATCTTAGCTATGACATTCAGAAATATGTTTTAGGGAAAATTTGACTTTATTGAATAATATTTTTAGTGACTCTACTTGTTTTTGTCCTTTGCTTGTTAGTTGTCGTCTTACTGTTTTTATAACTTTGTTCCCTTTTACTTTCCTTTGTATATTTGATTTAAAAAATTTTAATAAAGATTGATATATTTTTATTTGTTTGGGTATTGAATACTTATTCGTTTGGTTTGATAATAAAGGCAGTTTCATGTAAGTGCGGTTAAAACTGCACAAGAACCGCTCCATGCGAAAGCTCCAACAAGACCCGTGGCTGAGGCAGTGACTGCAGGTTCATTCGCTTGTATCCTGACAAAAAAACTCGGCAGAAAAATCCCCTGGGGTGGCTTTGGACGACAAAGTGACACGAAAAAAAAGGGTCGCAGAAAAAAAAAACTCTGTGTGGCCTCGTACCCCATAAACTCCAAAAAAATTTGGGATCTCGCAAGAAACAGAGAGTATTTCGATCATATATTTACAAATTTTGCCCAAAGGGAAATTAAACATCAGTTTCAATCTATAAAACACTAAAATTTAAATTTTATTTTGTTAACTCTTAAACCCTATAAACACATTTAAAAAAATATTCTAACCCCTCATTTAACCCCTTTTTTTTTCTAAAGAGGGGAAAAACTCCCTTTCTATCATCAGTCTGGTGGAACCCCACTACTAACAGGAAAAACCTTATATATACAGCAATTACTAGCTCCTAGTGAGGGCTCCCAAGCCTCTACTTGGGCAGTCGTCCCTAATCTCATGGACACAAACAAAATAAAGGCCCCCTTGTGACACCCTCTGCAGCAGGTGACATTTGTAGACAGAACCTCTAATCCCTGATGAAGCCAGTTTAGCTGGTAAAACATGTTGGGGAGGTCAGGCATGACGTTTTAAATTATGATCTCTCACCTCTGTCTACAAGTGTCACCTGCTGCAGACGGTGTCACAAGGAAACCTTATATGTTTTATGTCCATTAGATTAGGGACGACTGCCCAAGTAGTAGACTGCATGTCCTATACCTGCTGCATACCACCTTCTATACTGTCCTATAGTAAAGAGGTTCTGCAGCAATGGGGGCCCTGTACACCAGCACTGCATGCCCTATACCTGCTGCATACCACCTTCTATACTGTCCTATAGTAAAGAGGTTCTGCAGCAGAGGGGGCACTGTACACCAGCACTGCATGCCCTATACCTGCTGCATACCACCTTCTATACTGTCCTATAGTAAAGAGGTTCTGCAGCAGAGGGGGCACTGTACACCAGCACTGCATGCACTATACCTGCTGCATACCACCTTCTATACTGTCCTCCTATATTAAAGAGGTTCTGCAGCAGAGGAGGCAATGTACATCAGGCACTGCCATGCACTATACCTGCTGCATACCACCTTCTATACTGTCCTATAGTAAAGAGGTTCTGCAGCAGAGGAGGCAATGTACACCAGCACTGCATGCCCTATACCTGCTGCATACCACCTTCTATACTGTCCTATAGTAAAGAGGTTCTGCAGCAGAGGAGGCAATGTACACCAGCACTGCATGCACTATACCTGCTGCATACCACCTTCTATACTGTCCTATAGTAAAGAGGTTCTGCAGCAGAGGAGGCAATGTACACCAGCATCAGCACTGCATGCCCTTTACCTGCTGCATACCACCTTCTATACTGTCCTATGGTAAAGAGGTTCTGCAGCAGAGGAGGCAATGTATACCCGCACTGCATGCACTATACATGCTGCTCATTACCAACCTTCTATACTGTTATAGTAAAGAGGTTCTGCAGCAGAGGAGGCACTGTACACCAGCACTGCATGCACTATACCTGCTGCATACAACCTTCTATACTGTCCTATAGTAAGGAGGTTCTGCAGCAGAGGAGGCAGTGTACACCAGCACTGCATGTCCTATACCTGCTGCATGCCATTCTATACTGTCCTATGTAAAGGGGGGGTGGGGGGAGGTTCTGCAGCAGAGGAGGCCATGAACACAGCACTGACATTGCATATTCCTGCTGCATACACCTTCTATAATGTCTCCTATAGTAAAGAAGTTCTGCAGCAGAGGAGGCAATGTACACCAGCACTGCATGCCCCTATACCTGCTGCATACACAACCTTCTATATATCCTATAGTAAAGATGGTTCTGCAGAAGAGGATGGCAATGTACACCAGCACTGCCGATGCCCTATACCTGCTGATACCCACGCCTTCTTACTTCCTATAGTAAGAGGTTCTGCAGCTGAATGGGCTCTGTATTATCAGCCATGCATGCCCTGTATACCTGCTGCATACCACATTATATGACTGTCCTTATAGTAAAGAGGTTATGCAGCAGAGGAGGACAATGTATCCAGCACTGCATGGTCCTAACTACACTGCTGCATACCACCTTCTATACTTTCCTATAGTAAAGAGGTTCTGCAGCAGCGGAGGCACAATGTACACCCAGCAAATGCATGACCTATACTGCTGCACACCACGCTTCTATACTGTCCTATAGTAAAGGGTCTGCAGCAGAGGAGGCAATGTACACCAGCACTGCTGTCCTATACCTGCTTTGCCATACCTCCTTCTATACTGTCCTACCTTATGTGAATTGAGGTTATGCAGCAGAGGAGGCAAGGTTCAATAATGCAGAGGCTTGCTACGTTACCTGTTATTCTGAAATACAACCTTCTATACTGTCTATGAGTAAGAGGTCTGCAGCAGAATGGGATGTATATCAAGCACTCATGCTCTATACCTGCTGCATACCACTTCTTATATGGTCCTTTAGTAGAGGTTCTGCAGCAGAGGAGGCAATGTACACCAGCAACGACATGTCTTATACCTGCATGCATTCCACCTTCTATACTGTCCTATAGTAGAGGTTCTGCAAGACAGAGGAGGCAATGTACACCGCACTGCATTTGTCCTCTACCTGCTGCATAACCACCTTCTATACTGTCCTCCTATACGTAAGAGGTTATATGCAGATGGATGGGCAATGTACACCAGCACTGCATGTCCTTATACCTGCTGATTCCACATTCTATACTGTCATATAGTAAGAGGTTCTGCAAGCAGAGGAAAGCACTGTACACCAGCAACTGCATGCCTATACCTGCTGCAATACCACATTCTATACTGGTCCTATAGTAAAGAGGTCAGCAGCAGGGGAGGCCAATGTCACAGGCACTGCACATGCCCTATACCTGGCTAATACCACTCTATACTGTCCTATAGTAAAGAGGTTCTGCACGCAGAGGGGGGGGGCACTGTACACCAGCATGCGATGTCCTATACTGCTGCACACCACCTTCAATATGTCTATAGTAAGAGGTTCTGCAGGCAGAGGAGGCAATGTACACCGCACCTGTATGCCCTGTACCTGCTGCATACCACCTTCTATACTGTCCTCCTATAGTAAAGAGGTTCTGCAGCAGAGGGGGGCACTGTACACCAGCACTGCATGTCCTATACCTGCTGCATACCACCTTCTATACTGTCCTATAGTAAAGAGGTTCTGCAGCAGAGGAGGCAATGTACACCAGCACTGCATGTCCTATACCTGCTGCATACCACCTTCTATACTGTCCTATAGTAAAGAGGTTCTGCAGCAGAGCAGGCACTGTACACCAGCACTGCATGTCTATTACCTGCATGCATACCACACTTTCTATACTGTCTATAGTAAAGAGGTTCAGCAGCAGGGGAGGCAATGTACACCAGCACTGCAAGGCCCTATAACCTGCAGCATACCACCCTTCTATACTGTCCTATAGTAAAGATGGTTCTGCAGCAGGGGAAGGCAATGTATACCCGCCATGCATTGCCTATATCCTGATACATACCCTCATTCTATACTGTCCTATAGTAAAGTGGTTCTGCAGAGAGGAGGCATGTACAACAGAACTGCATGTTCCTATACACCTGCTGATACCACCTTATATACTGTCCTTTAGTAAAGTGGTTCCCTCAGAGAGGGGGCACTGTACACCTGCTCACTGCATGTCTTTAACCTGCTGCACCACCTTCTTTACTGTCACTATAGTAAAGAAGGTTCTGCAGCAGAGGAGGCAATGCTTCACCAGCACTGTATGCCCTGTACCTGCTGCATACCACCTTCTACTCTGTCCTCCTATAGTAACGAGGTTCTGCAGCAGGGGAGGCAATGTACACCAGCACTGCATGCTCTATACCTGCTGCATACCACCTTCTATACTGTCCTCCTATAGTAAAGTGGTTCTGCAGCAGAGGAGGCAATGTACACCAGCACTGCATGCCCTATACCTGCTGCATACCACCTTCTATACTGTCCTATAGTAACGAGGTTCTGCAGCAGGGGAGGCAATGTACACCAGCCACTGCTTTGCATCTTATACTGAGTGCATACCACCTTCTATACTGTCCTTTAGTAAAGCGGTTTGCAGCAGGGGAGGCACTGTACACCAGCACTGCATGTTCCTATACGCTGCTGGCTTACCACCTTCTATTAACTGTCCTATAGTAAAGAGGTTCTGCAGCAGGAGGTGAGGCATGTACTCCAGCTACTGCTATGCCCTATACCTGTGCATACCACCTTCTATACTGTCCTATAGTAAGGAGTTCCTGCCAGCCAGGGGTGGCAATGTTACACCCTGCACTGCAATGTTCCTATAACTGCTGATCACAACCTTATATACTGTCCTTAGTAAAGAGGTTTCTGCTGCAGGGGAGGCCAAGAACACCAGTCACTGCATGCACTATACATGCTGCATACCTCCTTCTAAAACTGTCCTATAGTAAAGAGTTCGCAGCAGGGGAGGCAATGTACACCAGCACTGCATGCCCTATACCTGATGCATCACACTTCTATACTGTCCTATAGTAAAAGGTTCTTGCCGAAGAGGAGGCAATGTACACCAGCACTGCATGCCCTATACCTGCTGCATACCACCTTCTATACTGTCCAATAGTAAAGAGGTTCTGCAGCAGAGGAGGCAGTGTTTACACAAGCACTGATGTTAACCTGCTGCATACCACCTTCTATACTGTCCTATAGTAAAGAGGTTCTGCAGCAGAGGAGGCACTGTACACCAGCACTGCATGTCCTATACCTGCTGCATACCACCTTCTATACTGTCCTATAGTAAAGAGGTTCTGCAGCAGAGGAGGCCATGAACACCAGCACTGCATGCCCTATACCTGATGCATACCACTTCGAGACTGTCCTATGTAAAGAGGTTCTGCAGCAGAGGAGGCACAATCTACACCAGCACTGCATTTGTCCTATACCTGCTGGGCAAAATTTTTAACCCCCCCCCCTACCTTCTGTACTGTCCTATAGTAAAGAGGTTCTGCAGCGGAGTGAGGCAATGTACACAAGCCCTGCAGCCCTATACCTGCCTGCAATACCACCTTCTATACTGTCTTTAGTAAAGGAGGTTCTTGCAGCGAATGGGCTCTGTATATCAGGCACTGCATGCTCTTACCACTGCTGCATACCAACTTCTATACTGTTCCTATAGTAAAGAGGGGTTTCCTGCAGCAGAGGAGGCAATGTATACCAGCACTGCTGCCCTATACCTGCTACATACCACTCTTTATAATGTCCTCTATAGTTAAAGAGGTTCTGCAGAAGGGGGATGGCAATGTACACCAGCACTGCCTGCACTATACATCTGATACCACCTTCTTATATTATCCTAAAGTAACGTGGTTCTGCGCAGGAGGAGGCAATGTACACCAGCACTCCATGCATTATACCTGCTGCCATCCACCTTCTATATTATCCTATAGTAAAGAGGTTCTGCAGCAGAGGAGGCAATGTACACCAGCACTGCATGCACTATACCTGCTGCATACCACCTTCTATACTGTCCTATAGTAAAGAGGTTCTGCAGCAGAGGAGACCATGAACACCAGCACTGCATGCCCTATACCTGCTGCATACCACCTTCTATACTGTCCTATAGTAAAGAGGTTCTGCAGCAGAGGAGGCAATGTACACCAGCACTGCATGCCCTATACCTGCTGCATACCACCTTCTATACTGTCCTATAGTAAAGAGGTTCTGGGCGCAGACGGACGGCATGTACACCAGCATGCATGTTCCTATACCTGCTACCTGCTACCACCTCTATACTGTCCCTCTATAGTAAAGACGGTTCTGCAGCAGGAGGAGCAATGTACACCGAGCACTGCATGTCCTATACCTGCTGCATACCACGTTCTATACTGTCCTATAGTAAAGAGGTTCTGCAGCAGAGGAGGCAATGTACACCAGCACTGCATGCCCTATACCTGCTGCATACCACCTTCTATACTATCCTATAGTAAAGAGGTTCTGCAGCAGAGGGGGCACTGTACACCAGCACTGCATGCCCTATACCTGCTGCATACCACCTTCTATACTGTCCTATAGTAAAGAGGTTCTGCAGCAGAGGAGGCCATGAACACCAGCACTGCATGCACTATACCGGCTGAATACCACCTTCTATACTGTCCTATAGTAAAGAGGTTCTGCAGCAGGGGAGGCAATGTACACCATCACTGCATGCACTATACCTGCTGCATACCACCTTCTATACTGTCCTATAGTTGAAGAGGTTTCTGCAGCACGAGGAGGCAATGCTACACCCAGCATGCATGACCTATACCCTGATGCATACCACCCATTCTTATACTGTCCTATAGTAAAGAGGTTCTGCAGCAGAGGAGGCACTGTACACCAGCACTGCATGCACTATACCTGCTGCATACCACCTTCTATACTATCCTATAGTAAAGAGGTTCTGCAGCAGAGGAGGCAATGTACACCAGCACTGCATGCCCTATACCTGCTGCATACCACCTTCTATACTGTCCTATAGTAAAGAGGTTCTGCAGCAGAGGAGGCAATGTACACCAGCACTGCATGCACTATACCTGCTGCATACCACCTTCTATATTATCCTATAGTAAAGAGGTTCTGCAGCAGGGGAGGCAATGTACACCAGCACTGCATGTCCTATACCTGCTGCATACCACCTTCTATACTGTCCTATAGTAAAGAGGTTCTGCAGCAGAGGAGGCACTGTACACCAGCACTGCATGCCCTATACCTGCTGCATACCACCTTCTATACTGTCCTATAGTAAAGAGGTTCTGCAGCAGAGGAGGCCATGAACACCAGCACTGCATGTCCTATACCTGCTGCATACCACCTTCTATATTGTCCTCCTATAGTAAAGAGGTTCTGCAGCAGAGCAAGCACTGTACACCAGCACTGCATGTCCTATACCTGCTGCATACCACCTTCTATACTGTCCTATAGTAAAGAGGTTCTGCAGCAGAGGAGACCATGAACACCAGCACTGCATGCCCTATACCTGCTGCATACCACCTTCTATACTGTCCTATAGTAAAGAGGTTCTGCAGCAGAGGAGGCATGTTACAACCTGCACTCTGTTGCCCTATACCTGCTGCATACCACCTTCTATACTGTCCTATAGTAAAGAGGTTCTGCAGCAGAGGAGGCACTGTACACCAGCACTGCATGCCCTATACCTGCTGCATACCACCTTCTATACTGTCCTATAGTAAAGAGGTTCTGCAGCAGCGGAGGCAATGCTTACACAGCACTGGCATGCCCTATACCTGCTGCATACCACCTTCTATACTGTCCTATAGTAAAGAGGTTCTGCAGCAGAGGAGGCACTGTACACCAGCACTGCATGTCCTATACCTGCTGCATACCACCTTCTATACTGTCCTATAGTAAAGAGGTTCTGCAGCAGAGGAGGCACTGTACACCAGCACTGCATGCACTATACCTGCTGCATACCACCTTCTATACTGTCCTATAGTAAAGAGGTTCTGCAGCAGAGGAGGCAATGTACACCAGCACTGCATGTCCTATACCTGCTGCATACCACCTTCTATACTATCCTATAGTAAAGAGGTTCTGCGAGTGGAGCAGTGTATAACAGCACTGCATGCCCTATTCTGCTTGACATTACCACCTTCTAAACTGTCATATAGTAAAGACGGTTCAGCAGCAGAGGAGGGAAATGTTACACGAGCACTGCATGCCCTATACCTGCTGCATACCACCTTCTATACTGTCCTCCTATAGTAAAGAGGTTCTGCAGCAGAGGGGGCACTGTACACCAGCACTGCATGTCCTATAACCTGTTAACTGCATACCACTTCTATACTGTCCTATAGTAAGGAGGTTCTGCAGCGAGAGGGGCATTGTACACCAGCACTGCATGCCCTTATACTGCTGAATTACCACCTTCTATACTGTCCTTAAGTTTAAGGATGGTTCCTGCAGCAGAGGGGGCAATGTACACAGCACTGCATGCACTATAACCTGATGGCATACCACCTCTTTACTGTCCTATTAGTAAAGATGGTCGCAGCAGGGGAGGCAATTGTACACCAGCACTGCCATGTCCTATACCTGCTGCATACCACCTTCTATTACTGTTCTATAGTAAGAGCTCTGCAGAGAGGGAGGCACTGTACACCAGAACTGCATGCCCTATAACTGCTGCATGTCACCTTCTTATACGGATCCAATAGTAATGAGGTTCTGCAGCAGAGGAGACAATGTACACCAGCACTGCATGTCCTTAACTGCTGCATACCACGTTCTTACTGTACCTATAGTAAGAGGTTCTGCAGCAGAGGAGGCAATGTTACCCGCCACTGCATGCCCTATACTGCTATCATACCACCTTCTTATACTGTCCTATAGTAAAAGAGGTTCTGCAGCAGATGAGGAGGCAATGTACACCAGCACTGCATGCCCTTATTAACTGCTGCATACCACCATCTATTTACTGTCCGATAGTATAAAGAAGGTTTCTGCAGCAGGGGATGCAATGTACACCAGCACTGCTATTGCTCTATACACTGACTGCATACCACCTTCTATACTGTCCTATAGTGAAGAGGTTCTGCAGCAGGGGAGGCAATGTACACCAGCACTGCATGCACTATACCTGCTGCATACCACCTTCTATACTGTCCTATAATAAAGAGGTTCTGCAGCAGAGGGGGCACGGTACACAAGCACTGCATGCACTATACCTGCTGCAGACCACCTTCTATACTGTCCTATAGTAAAGAGGTTCTGCAGCAGAGGAGGGAGGCCATGAACACCGCATATGCATGCCCTATATGTGCTGCAATACCACCTCTATACTATTCCTATAGTAAAGAGGTTCTGCAGCAGAGGAGGCAATGTACACCAGCACTGCATGCACTATACCTGCTGCATACCACCTTCTATACTGTCCTATAGTAAAGAGGTTCTGCAGCAGAGGAGGCCATGAACACCAGCACTGCATGTCCTATACCTGCTGCATACCACCTTCTATACTGTCCTATAGTAAAGAGGTTCTGCAGCAGAGGAGGCCATGAACACCAGCACTGCATGTCCTATACCTGCTGCATACCACCTTCTATACTGTCCTATAGTAAAGAGGTTCTGCAGCAGAGGAGGCAATGTACACCAGCACTGCATGCACTATACCTGCTGCATACCACCTTCTATACTGTCCTATAGTAAAGAGGTTCTGCAGCAGAGGAGGCAATGTACACCAGCACTGCATGCTCTATACCTGCTGCATACCACCTTCTATACTGTCCTATAGTAAAGAGGTTCTGCAGCAAGTGGGAAGGGCCAATGTTACACGCACTGATGTCCTATTCCTGCTGCTTACCACCTTCTATACTGTTCCTATAGTAAAGAGGTGCTGCAGCAGAGGAGGCATGTACACCAGCCAAGGCATGTCCTATTACTGCTGCATACCACCTTCTGTACTGTCCTATAGTAAAGAGGTTCTGCAGCAGAGCAGGCACTGTACACCAGCACTGCATGTCCTATACCTGCTGCATACCACCTTCTATACTGTCCTATAGTAAAGAGGTTCTGCAGCAGAGGAGGCAATGTACACCAGCACTGCATTCCCTTATACCTGACTGCATACCCCCTTCTATACTGTCCGTATAGTAAAGAGGTTCTGCAGCAGACGCGGAGGAAATGTACACCAGCACTGCAAGCCCTTTACCTGATGCATACCACGTTCTATTACTGTTCCTATAGTAAAGAGGTTCTGCAGCAGAGGAGGCACTGTACACCAGCACTGCATGCCCTATACCTGCTGCATACCACCTTCTATAATGTCCTATAGTAAAGAGGTTCTGCAGCAGAGGAGGCACTGTACACCAGCAGTGCATGCCCTATACCTGCTGCATACCACCTTTCTATTACTGTTACTAGTGAAGAGGTTACTGCGCAGGAGGAGTCCAAGTACACCAGCATGCATGTATATACTGCTAGCATAGCACCTTCTTTAATGTCCTCCTATAGTAAAGAGGTTCTGCAGGGGGAGGCAATTGTACACAAGCACTGATGCTCTATACCTGCTTGCATACCACCTTCTATTTCTGTCCTAAGTAAATGGCTCTGCAGCAGAGGAGGCAATGTACACCAGCACTGCATGCACTATACCTGCTGCATACCACCTTCTATACTGTCCTATAGTAAAGAGGTTCTGCAGCAGAGGAGGCAATGTATACCCGCACTGCATGCCCTATACCTGCTACATACCACCTTCTATACTGTCCTATAGTAAAGAGGTTCTGCAGCAGAGGAGGCAATGTACACCAGCACTGCATGCCCTATACCTGCTGCATACCACCTTCTATACTGTCCTATAGTAAAGAGGTTCTGCAAGCAAGGAGGCATGAACACCGCACTTGCATGCCATATATGTGCTGCATACCACTTCTGATATATACTATAGTAGAAAGAGTTCTGCAGCAGAGGAGGCCATGAACACCAGCACTGCAATGCCCTATTTGTGCTGCTACCACCTTCTATATTATCCTATAGTAAAGAGGTTCTGCAGCAGAGGAGGCAATGTACACCAGCACTGCATGCACTATACCTGCTGCATACCACCTTCTATACTGTCCTATAGTGAAGAGGTTCTGCAGCAGAGGAGGCCATGAACACCAGCACTGCATGCCCTATATGTGCTGCATACCACCTTCTATACTATCCTATAGTAAAGAGGTTCTGCAGCAGGAGGAACGGCCTGTACACCAGCACGCATGCACTATTACCTGTTGAATACCACCGCTTCTATACTGTCCTCCTATAGTAAAGAGGTTCTCCGCAGCAAGGTAGGGCCGTTGAACAAAAGACACTGCATGTCCTATACCTGCCTGCATACACCTTCTATACTGTCCTATAGTAAAGAGTTCTGCAGCAAGGGAGGCCATGACAAATGCCCTGCATGTCCTAACCTGCTGCCATACCCACCTTCTCTACTGTACTCTAGTAAAGAGGTTCTGCAGCAGGGGAGGCAATGTACACCAGCACTGCATGCACTATACCGCTGCATACCACCTTCTATATTGTCCTCCTATAGTAAAGAGGTTCTGCAGCAGAGGAGGCAGTGTATACCAGCACTGTATGTCCTATACCTTCTGCATACCACCTTCTATACTGTCCTATAGTAAAGAGGTTCTGCAGCAAGGGAGGCAATGTACACCAGCACTGCATGTCCTATACCTGCTGCATACCACCTTCTATATGGTCCTTATAGTAAAGAGGTTCTGCGGCTGAGGAGGCAATGTAAACAGCACTGTCATGCCCCTATAACTGCCTGCATTACCACATTCTATACTATCCTATAGTAAAGAGGTTCTGCAGCAGAGGAGGCAATGTACACCAGCACTGCATGCCCTATACCTGCTGCATACCACCTTCTATACTATCCTATAGTAAAGAGGTTCTGCAGCAGAGGGGGCTCTGTATACCAGCACTGCATGCTCTATACCTGCTGCATACCACCTTCTATACTATCCTATAGTAAAGAGGTTCTGCAGCAGAGGGGGCTCTGTATACCAGCACTGCATGCTCTATACCTGCTGCATACCACCTTCTATACTGTCCTATAGTAAAGAGGTTCTGCAGTAGAGGAGGCACTGTACACCAGCACTGCTGTCCTATAACTGCTGCATTACACCTTCTATACTTGTCTATAGTAAAAAAGAGGTTCTGCAGCAAGAGGATGGCACTGTACACCAGACTGCATTGACTCTATACTGCTGCATACCACCTACTATACTCTCATATAGTAAAGAGGTTCTGCAGCAGAGGGGGCACTGTACACCAGCACTGCATGCCCTATACCTGCTGCATACCACCTTCTATACTATCCTATAGTAAAGAGGTTCTGCAGCAGAGGAGGCAATGTACACCAGCACTGCATGTCCTATACCTGCTGCATACCACCTTCTATACTGTCCTATAGTAAAGAGGTTCTGCAGCAGAGGAGACCCTGTACACCAACCAGCACTGCATGTCATATACCTGCTGCATACCACCTTCTATACTGTCCTATAGTAAAGAGGTTCTGCTGCAGGGGTGGCATTGTACACCAGCCACTGCTTGTCCTTACCTGCTGCATACCACCTTCTATACTGTCACTATAGTAAGAGAGGTCTGCAGCAGAGGAGACATTATGTACACCAGACTGCATGTCCTATACTGCTGCATACCACTTCTATACTGTTCCTATAGTAAACGAGGTTTGCAGCAGAGGGAGGACAATGTACACCCATGCACTGCATGCACTATACTGCTGCTACCACCTTTATACTGTCTATAGTAAAGAGGTTCTGCAGCAAAGGAGTCCATGAACACCAGCACTGCATGCCCTATATGTGCGTGATACCAACTTTCTATACTATCCTTATAGTAAAGAGGTTCTCTGCAGCAAAGGATGGCAATGTACACCAGCACTGCAATGTCCTTTACCTTCTGGCATTCCACATTCTTTTACTGTCCTATAGTAAGAGCTCTGCAGAGAGGAGGCAATGTACACCAGCACTGCAATTACTATACCTGCTGATACCAACCTTCTATACTGTCCTTTAGTAAAAGAGGTTCTGCAGCATAAGGAGGGATGTACCACAGGCAATGCAGGCACTATACCTGCATGCATACCACCTTCTATACTGTACTATAGTAAAGAGGTTCTGCAGCAGAGGAGGGCAGGTAACCAGCACGAGCATGTCCTGATAACCTTGCTGCATACCACCCTTCTTTACTGTCCTATAGTTAAAGAGGTCTGCAGCAGAGGAGATACAATGTACACCAGCACTGCCATCGCCCTATTACCTGCTGCTTCACCTTCTATACTGTCTATAGTAAAAGAGGTTTGCAGCAGAGGAGGCAGTGTACACCTGACTTTGTCCTATACCTTGCTGCATACACAGATTCTGTACTGTCCTATAGGTAAAGAGGTTTTGCAGCAGGGTGAAGGCAATGTACCCACACTGCTGCCCTTATACCTGCTGCATACACCTTCCATACTGGTCCTATAGTAAAGGGTTATGCAGCAGTGGACGGCTATGTACACCAGCACTGCATGCCCTATACCTGCTGCATACCACCTTTCTGTTACTGTCTATAGTTAAAGAGGTTCTGCAGCAGGGGAGGCAATGTACACCAGCACTGCATGCTCTATACCTGCTGCATACCACCTTCTATAATGTCCTATAGTAAAGAGGTTCTGCAGTAGAGGAGGCAATATACACCAGCACTACATGCACTATACCTGCTGCATACCACCTTCTATACTGTCATATAGTAAAGAGGGTTTTCTGCAGCAGAGGAGGGCTCTGTACACCACCAACTGCATGACCTTATACCTGCTGCATACCACCTTCTTACTGTCCTTTGTAAGAGGTTGGTGCAAGCAGAGGAGGCAATGTACACCAGCACTGCATGCCCTATACCTGCTGCATACCACCTTCTATACTGTCCTATAGTAAAGAGGTTCTGCAGCAGAGGAGGCAATGTACACCAGCACTGCATGTCCTATACCTGCTGCATACCACCTTCTATACTGTCCTATAGTAAAGAGGTTCTGCAGCAGAGGAGGCAATGTACACCAGCACTGCATGCCCTATACCTGCTGCATACCACCTTCTATACTGTCCTATAGTAAAGAGGTTCTGCAGCAGAGGAGGCACTGTACACCAGCACTGCATGCCCTATACCTGCTGCATACCACCTTCTATACTGTCGTATAGTAAACGAGGATCTTGCAGACAGAGAAGGCAGTGTACACCAGCACTGCATGTCGTATACCTGCTGCATACCACCTTCTATACTGTCCTATAGTAAAGAGGTTCTGCAGCAGAGGGGGCACTGTACACCAGCACTGCATGCCCTATACCTGCTGCATACCACCTTCTATACTATCCTATAGTAAAGAGGTTCTGCAGCAGAGTGGGCACTGTACACCAGCACTGAAATCCCTAAAACCCTCTCCCAAAACCACCTTCTATATTTTTCCAAAGTAAAGAGGTTTTTCAGCAGAGGGGGGCAATGTACCCCCCAGCACTGAAATGCCCAATACCTGCTGCAAAACCACCTTCTATACTGTCCTAAAATAAAAAGGTTCGCAGCAGGGGAGGAAATGTACAAACCACCCTGAAATTTCCAAATCCCTGCGGGAAATACCACCTTCTTATTAAACTTCCTAAAATTAAAGAGGTTCTGCAGCAGAGGGGAAATGTACACCACATTTCCCTTTGCCTATTTTCGGGCAAAAAAAACCTTCCCTTAACTGTCCTATAGTAAAAAAGGTTTCCCTGCAGCCAGGGGAGGAAATGAAACACCACCCACTGCTGTCCTATCCCCTTCTGCATACCCCCTTTCAAAAATGTCCTATAAAAAAGGGGTTCTGCAGCAGGGAGGAAAATGTACACCAGCACTAAAATCACTATACCTGCGAAATACCACCTTCTATACTGCCCTTTTATATAAAAAAGGTTCTGCAGCAGAGGGGGCCATCCCCACCTGCATGCCCTATATTTCCCAAACCCCCTTTCTAAAATATTCCCTATAGTAAAGGGGTTTCTGCAGCAGGGGGGGCCCTTGTAACCAAAACGCATGCCCCTATACCTGCTGAAAACCCAAAACCTTTCCCTATATTTCCAAATAGTAAAGATTTTTCTGCACAGGGGGGGGCCCAGTTCCCACCAATTTGCATGCCCCTATACCTGCTGCATACCACTTTTTATACTTCCTTTATAGTAAAAAAAGGGGGTTTTTGGCAGCAAGGGGCCCAAGGGAAAACCCACACGGGCATGCCCCTTACCTGCTGCATACCCCCTTTCAAATACTTCCAATATAAAGAGGTTCGGGCAGCAGGGGGGGGCCTGTAAACCAGCACTCCCCATGCCCCTATCCCTTTCTGCATACCCCTTCTAACTGTCCTAAAATTTTAAAGGGGTTTCTGCAGAGGGGAAAGGCAATTTAAACCAGCACGGGAAAATGCCAAAATAACCGGTGCATACCCCCTTCTTTTAAAACTGTCCAATAGAAAAAGGGGTTCCGGGCACAGGGGAGGCAATGTACCCCAGCACTCTTTCCCTTTTAAACCTGCTGCAACCCACCTTTTTAAAACTGCCCTTTGTAAAGAGGTTCTGCACCCAAAAAAGGGGGGCCCAAACTTTTTACACCACACTGCATGCCCAAAAACCTGCTAAAAATAAACCTTCATATGCCCCCTTTAGTAAAGGGGGTTCTGCAGCAAGGGGGCAATTTACACCAGACTAAAATCCCTTATCCCCGGGTTCAAAACCCCCTTTCTATATTTCCAAAGTAAAGAGGTTCTGCACCAAGGGAGGCACTGTACACCCACACTGAAATGCCCTATCCCCTTCTGCATACCACCCTTCAATACTGCCCTTTATAGTAAAGGGGTTTCCTGCCCAGAGGGGGCCCTTGTACCCCACACTGCACCCCCCTATCCCTGCCCCAAAAACCACCTTCTAATTTCCTATAGAAAAAGGGGTTTTCTGCAGCAGAAAAGGCAATGTACACCGGGCACTGCATGTCCCATAACCCGCTCTTAACCCCCTTTCCTAAACTGCCCCCTATTTTAAAGATTTTTTTCCCAGAAAGAGGGGGCCCAAAAATGACGTTTAAAAACCCCCCAAATTTTCCCTAAAAAATTTTGGGAAACAAGCCCCGCAATGCCCTATACCTGCTGCATCCCAAACCTTCTTACTTCCTATAGTAAAGGGGGTTCTAAACAGAGGGGCCCAATGTAAACCAGCATCCCATGCACTATCCCTGCTGCATACCCCCTTTCAAAACTTCCTAAAGAAAAGAGGTTCTGCGCAGGGGGGGGCCTGTAACCAGAAACTGAAATGCCTAAAACCTGCTGAAATACCACCTTATACTTCCTATAAAAAGGGAGGTTCTGCAGCAGGGGGGGAAACGTACACCAGCACTTGCAGCCCAAATCCCTGCTCATACCCCCTTTCAATACTTCCTATATAAAGGGGTTCTGCAGCAGGGGGTTGAACCACATTTGAAAGGCCCAAATACCTGCCGCAAAACCCCCCCTCTAACTGCCCCATAGTAAAGGGGTTCTCAAAGGGGGAAAATGTACACCACACTGAAATTTCCCCTATCCCGGCGCAAAACCCCCTTTCTAAAACCTGCCCCCTATATTAAAAGGTTTCGGGCCACCCGGGAAAAGGAAAATGTACACCAGCCCCTAAATGCCCTAAAACCGGGCCGCATACCCCCTTTCAATATTTCCAATGGTAAAGAGGTTCGGCACAGAGGGGCCCTTGTACACAAGCACCCATCCCCAATAACCCTCTCTTTAACCCCCTTCTATACTGCCCCTATAGTAAAGGGGTTTTCTGCACAAGGGGAAATGTACCCCAAACACTGCATGCCTATCCCTCTGCATACCCCCTTTCTAAACTTCCTAATAAAGGGGTTCTGCAGCAAGGGGGAAATTAAAACACCAGCACTCCCAGCCCGATCCCGCTGCAAAACCCCCTTTCTATACTACCTATAGTAAAGAGGTTCTGCAGCAGGGGAAAGAAAGTAAAACCGCATCATGATTATACCCCCCTGCAATCCCCCCCCCTTACTTCCTATAGTAAAGAGGTCTGAAAGAAAGAGAAAAATGACACCACACTCCCAATGTCCAATCCCCTGTTTGAAAACCCACCTTCTATACTGTCCAAAAATAAAGGGGGGTTTTCGCAGCAAAAGGGGCCGGTAAACCACACGCTTGCCTTTACCTGCTGCATACCACCTTCTATACTTCCAATAGAAAAAGGGGGTTTCTGCAGCAGAGGGGGCTAACACCACACTGAAATCCCTATCCCTGCTCAACCACCTCTAAAACTGCCCAATAGTAAAAAATTTCTGCAGCAAGGGGCCATTTTTCACCCACCACTGAAATGCCCTAAACCCTGCTGCATACCACCTTCAAATATTATCCAAATAGTAAAGGTTTCTCCCAGAAAGGGGAGGCAAGTACACCACCCCGGAAATTCCTCCAAAACCCTCCCTGAAAACCCAAACCTTCTTTATTATCCTTTAGTAAAGAGGTTCTGCGCAGAGGGAAAATGTACACCACACTGAATGCCCTATCCCTGCTCCCAAAAACACCTTCTATACTGCCCCTATAAAAAGAGGTTCGGGCCGCAGAGGACCCCAATGTAAAAACCAGAAACCCCCCATGTCCAATACCCTCTCAAAACCACCTTCTTACGGGTCCATAGTAAAGGGGTTCTGCAGCAGAGGAGGCAATGTAAACCAGCACTGCATGCCCTATACCTGTTTGCATACCCCCCTTTTATACTGCCTAAGTAAAGGGGTTTCTGCACAAGGAGGCAATGAAACACCACACTGCATGCCCTAAACCTGCGGGCACCCCCAAAACCTTTATACTGCCTATAGTAAAGGGGTTTTCCCTGCAGCAGGGGAGGCAATGAAAAATCCCCCGCAGGGGCTTTCCCCTAACCTCTCATACCCCCTTCTATACTTTTCCCTATAAAAAAAGGAAGTTCGGGCAGCAAAAGGACAATGAAACACCAAAATGCATGCCCCTAAAACCTGTTTGCAAACCCCCTTTCCCTATACTGTCCTATATAAAGGGGGCTGCAGCAGAGGGGGCAATGTCCCACCCCAGCACTCATGCCTATACCTGCTGCATACCACCTTCTATACTTCCATATAAAGGGGTTCCCGCAGCAGGGGAAGGCCCAATTTTAACACCAAAACTGAAATGCCCATATTGCTGCATACCCCCCTTTCTATACTGCCTAAAAAAGAAAAAGAGTTCTGAAAAGCAGAGGGGAAATTTACACCACCACGCATGTCCTATACCTGCGCAACCCCTTTCTATACTTTTTTTTTCCCCTATAGTAAAGGGGGTTCTGAAAGCAGAGGGGGAAATTGTAAAAACCAGCCCCTGCATGCCCAAAACCTGCTCATACCACCTTCTATACGCCCTTTATAGTAAAGGGGTTTCGCCAGGAGGCAATGTAATACCCCTGCATGCCCCTAACCTGCTGCATACCCCCCTTCTATACTGCCTATAGTAAAAGGTTTCGCACAGGGGAGGCACTGTAAAACCAGCATGCATGAAAAATACCTCTGCATACCACCTTCTTACCCCTATAGTAAAAGGGTTCTCACAGAGGGGGCCCAATGAAAACACCAGCACTGCATGCCAATACCTCGGCATACCCCCTTTTTATACTGCCCCCTATAGTTAAAGAGGTTCGCAGAAAGGGAGGAGCAATGTACATTAGCATTTGGCATGCCTATACCTCTCCCATACCACCTTCAAATACTGTCCCTATATTTAAGGGGTTCTGCAGCAGGGGAGGAAATGTACACCACACTGAAAGCCAAAACCCTTTCCTGCATACCACCTTCAAATCCCTGTCCTATAGTAAAAAAGGTTTTCCAGGGGGGAAAAGGCAATGTACCCCAGAAATTGCATGCCCTATACCTCTGCATACCCCCTTTCTATACTGTCCTATAAAAAAGGGGTTCTGCAGCAGGGGAAAGGCAATGAAACACCACACTGAATGCCTATCCCTGCGGAAAACCCAAACCTTCTATACTGTCCTATAGTAAAAAAGGTTCGGGCAGCAGAGGGGGCATGTACCCCCACTGCATGCCTAACCTGCTGCATACCCCCTTCCCTATACGGCCTATAGAAAAAGGGGTTTCTGCCGCAGGGAGGAATTTACACCACACCTTTCCTTTAAAACCTGCTTCATACCACCTTCTATACTTCCTATTTTAAAAGGGGTTTCTGCAGCAAGGAGGCAATGTACACCACACTGCACCCCCTATACCTCCCTGCATCCCCACCCTTCATACTGTCCTAATGGTAAAAAGGGGTTCTGCAGAAAGAGGGGGCAATGAAAAACCAGCACTGAAAATCCCCTTTCCCTTTCTGAAATACCCCCTTTCTAACTGTTCCTATGGAAAGGGGTTCGAAACCCAACCCGCGGCCCTGCTCTCCCCACCCCCCGGGGCCCTTTGGTTTTGGGGAGGCCGGGCCCTCCCCCCGCAGGCTTCCCTCCATGTAGGGACATGTCGGCCTCTTCCCCCTCACATACCTCTCCTGTGTCCGGCTCCTCCTCCGGGGGCGGCCCGCGATCTCTTCCTGATTTTTGCAGGCAAAGTAAGAAAGCAAGAAAGACACCGAGAAAGTCCCGGGGAGAGGCGGGAGCGGCGGCGGCGGCGGGCAAGATGGCGCTGGTCACCCTGCAGCTGTCCGCCCTGGAGGAGGGGGCCAGCCCCACACCTGTGCAGGTGAGGAGAGGGGCCGCACCTGGCAGATAGTACTATATATACTATACATAGCCATCACTACAGGTATATACTATACATATCATATCCATCAGTACTGGGGATACAGGTATATACTATCCATATCCATCAGTACTGGGGGGATACAGGTATATACTATACATAGCCATCACTACAGGTATATACTATACATATCCATCAGTACTGGGGGGGATACAGGTATATACTATACATATCCATCTCACAGGTATATACTATACATATCCATCAGTACTGGGGGGATACAGGTATATACTATACATATCCATCTCTACAGGTATATACTATACATATCCACATACTGACAGGTATAACTAACATATCATATCCATATAGGGGGATACAGGTATATACATACATATCATATCCATCAGTCTGGGGCTACAGGTATATACTATACATATCATATCCATCAGTAACATGGGGGAATACAGGTATATACTTTACATATCCATCAGTACTGGGGGGTACAGATATATACTATAAATATTATATCCATCAGTACTGGGGGGGTACAGGTATATACTATACATATCATATCCATAGTAACTGGGATACAGGTATATGCTATACATATCTATCCATCATACGGATACAGGTATATACTATACATATCATATCCATCAGTACTGGGGATACAGGTATATACTATACATATCATATCCATCAGTACTGGGGATACAGGTATATACTATAAATATCATATCCATCAGTACTGGGGGGGATACAGGTATATACTATACATATCCATCAGTACTGGGGGGGTACAGGTATATACTATACATATCATATCCATCAGTACTGGGGGGGGTACAGGTATATACTATACATATCCATCAGTACTGGGGGGTACAGGTATATACTATACATATCCATCACTGGGGGGATACGGGTATATACTTTACATATCCATCAGTACTGGGGGGGGGTACAGGTATATACTATACATATCATATCCATCATTACTGGGGATACAGGTATATACTATAAATATACAACAGTACTGGGGATACAGGTATATGCTATACATATCATATCCATCAGTACTGGGGATACAGGTATATGCTATACATATCATATCCATCAGTACTGGGGGGATACAGGTATATACTATACATATATCCATCAGTACTGGGGGATACAGGTATATACTATACATATCATATCCATCAGTACTGGGGGGATACAGGTATATACTATACATATCATATCCATCAGTACTGGGGGGTACAGGTATATACTATACATATCATATCCATCAGTACTGGGGGGTACAGGTATATACTATACATATCATATCCATCAGTACTGGGGGGGTACAGGTATATACTATACATATCATATCCATCAGTACTGTGGGGGGTACAGGTATATACTATACATATCATATCCATCAGTACTGGGGATACAGGTATATACTATACATATCATATCCATCAGTACTGGGGGGGATACAGGTATATACATATCATATCCATCAGTACTGGGGGGATACAGGTATATACTATACATATCATATCCATCAGTACTGGGGGGATACAGGTATATACTATACATATATCCATCAGTACTGGGGGGGTACAGGTATATACTATACATATCATATCCATCAGTACTGGGGGGATACAGGTACATACTATACATATCATATCCACCAGTACTGGGGGGATACAGGTACAGACTATCCACACCAGATCCATCAGTACTGGGGGGATAAAGGTATATACTATACATATCATATCCATCAGTACTGGGGGGATACAGGTATATACTATACATATCATATCCATCAGTACTGGGGGGGATACAGGTATATACTATACATATATCCATCAGTACTGGGGGGATAAAGGTATATACTATACATATATCCATCAGTACTGGGGGGATAAAGGTATATACTATACATATATCCATCAGTACTGGGGGGATAAAGGTATATACTATACATATATCCATCAGTACTGGGGGGATAAAGGTATATACTATAGATATATCCATCATTACTGTGGGGGTACAGGTATATACTATACATATCATATCCATCAGTACTGGGGGGATACAGGTATATAATAGTGTTCAATATATATAATTGAAAGCCAATAATAATCACTTTTTGAAACTATTAAATCTAATGACCTCAGCGAGGCATATGTGTGCAGACAGCCCATAAAATACTTTATATACACACCAAGCCAGCTCCCCACACGTCTTCCCTCATGAGCTGTGTTCTGCTGACATATATATCACATAGCTGTACATTATATACCTATATCGTCATGCACAACCCCTGCACCTTTTCTTGTACACATACAGTGGGTTACAACAGTCTTCCTACCCCATGAACTGTTCCTCATTTTTAAAAGTTACAGCCACAAACGTCAATGTATTTAATTGACATTTTGTTTGATAGAGCGACAACAAATAGCAGGTGCTTGTGAGGTGTGACGAAAATGATGGGCGCTTCTCCTACTGATTGCAGATTAAATACCCGAAAAGTGTGCTGTGCAGATGTATTCAGCCCCTGCACTCTGATGCCTCTTCATATAATGCAGTGTGACCAATTGCCTTTCATAAGTCACCTAAGTAGTAAATAAAGTACATCTTTGTTATTTATCCTCAGTATAAAGGCTTGTTCACACGGCTTATTTGGATGCTGTTTTGGACGAGGTTTTCGGAGAGTTTTTTCGCCCAAAGCAGCGTCCAAAATGCTTCCAAAACGCCCTCAGTTCATTTAATTGACTTCTATGTAAAACCTCGTTGTAGTTCACACACGACAAGGTTTTTACGCGCTTCTTTAGAAGCACTGAAAAAGAAGTGTCCCTGTCAATTCTAGAAGTGTGTTTTAGGTGCGTTTCTCGGCGCAGTCTTTGACGTGTTTTTTGGCGCAGTTTTTGTCCTGGCTATTAATTTGTATGGGTGAAAACCTCATCCAAGGCCTCGCCAAGAAACGCCTCTAAAACCTCTTCTGAAGAAGCGTGTTTCAGGCGAGGTTTTGATGCTGTTTTGGGAGCGGAAACACTCCGAAAACTGCTTCGAAAACCACATCAAAATAAGCTGTGTGAACATACCCTAACTACAGCTGATTTGTGAAGGCCTCAGATGTTTGCTAGAGAACATTAGTGAACAAACAACTTCATGAAAACACACAAGACAGCTCAGGTATAAAGTTGTGGTAAAGTGTATTGCAGGGTTAGGTTATAAAAAATAACCCAAGGTCTGAAAATCCCACAGAGCATTGTTCAATCCGTCATCTGTAAATGGAAGCAGTATGGCACGACTACTAACCTACTAAGACATGGTGGCACAGTGGTGATTCGCGGCATGGTTACCACATGCAGCAATGCAGATAGCATCTCCCGTATGATTATATAGTATTACACACCACTGTTATGTATATTATATATCTATATCCTCATTCTCTGTACTGACAGATGCAATAACAGGTATGTATATTTATTACTGCTGTGTGGCACAGTGTTGATCCGTGGCATGGTTACTACATGCAGCAATGCAGACAGCATCTCCCGTATGATTATATAGTATTACACACCACTGTTATGTATATTATATATCTATATCCTCATTCTCTGTACTGAGAGATGCAGTAACAGGTATGTATATTTATTACTGCTGTGTGGCACAGTGTTGATCCGTGGCATGGTTACCACATGCAGCAGTGCAGATAGCATCTCCCGTATGATTATATAGTATTACACACCACTGTTATGTATATTATATACCTATATCCTCATTCTCTGTACTGATAGATGCAGTAACAGGTATGTATATTTATTACTGCTGTGTGGCACAGTGGTTATCCGTGGCATGGTTACCACATGCAGCAATGCAGATAGCATCTCCCGTATGATTATATAGTATTACACATCACTGTTATGTATATTATATACCTATATCCTCATTCTCTGTACTGATAGATGCAATAACAGGTAGGTATATTTATTACTGCTGTGTGGCACAGTGGTTATCCGTGGCATGGTTACCACATGCAGCAATGCAGAGAGCATCTCCCGTATGGTTATATAGTATTACACACCACTGTTATGTATATTATATATCTATATCCTCATTCTCTGTACTGATAGATGCAGTAACAGGTATGTATATTTATTACTGCTGTGTGGCACAGTGTTGATCCGTGGCATGGTTACCACAGCAGCAGTGCAGACAGCATCCCCCGTAGATTATATAGTATTACACACCATGTTATGTATATTATATATCTATATCCTCATTCTCTGTACTGACAGATGCAATAACAGGTATGTATTTTTTATTACTGCTGTGTGGCACAGTGTTGATCCGTGGCATGGTTACCACATGCAGCAGTGCAGACAGCATCTCCCGTATGATTATATAGTATTACACACCACTGTTATGTATATTATATATCTATATCCTCATTCTCTGTACTGATAGATGCAGTAACAGGTATGTATATTTATTACTGCTGTGTGGCACAGTGTTGATCCGTGGCATGGTTACCACATGCAGCAGTGCAGACGCATCTCCCTTATTATTATATAGTTTTACACACCACTGTTATGTATATTATATATCTCTATCCTCATTCTCAGTTCTGATAGATGCAGTAACAGGTATGTATATTTATTACTGCTGTGTGGCACAGTGTTGATCCGTGGCATGGTTACTACATGCAGCAGTGCAGACAGCATCTCCCGTCTGATTATATAGTATTACATTATAGTGCTATGATGTAATGTTCCCATGCCCTGCAGCCGCACTGGTTGTAATATGGATGATGATCAGAAGCCGCCGCTCCCAGTGCTTAGATGATATCAGGCGATCCTGATCCCACAGATGGTATCCCCAGACGGCAGGCAGCAGTGCAGTCCAGAGGGTGGCTCTGATGGCAGTGTGACTCTCGTACACCCCGAAAGGGGTTTATTAATTTTCCTGACTTGTATTAAAATTCCAAGACAGCTTGAGACAAATGGAGACGAGCCTAGCCTGGGCGGATGACAGGGCTGGGGCTGTTTCAGCAGGCATAGTCTGCCATTTGTATGTTTCCCCTGCATATTAATGTCCCCGAGAAGGTAAACAGGACAAAGTGCAGCCTGGCCGGGGTGGTGGGTCTGCTTCCCCATCAGACAACTGGTGAGGCTAAACCATGTATACGTCAGTGTGAATGCCATGCCGAATTCAGAGTAGTTATGAACAACAAAAAGGAATAAGCGAGTTTATTCACTAAATAGGCCAGGGGTGCCCAATTATGACATGGGCAAATTGCCTGACGTGATACTTTTCATTTCTTTTGGTGGCTCTCGGCTGCCAGATTTTACAAAAGTAAAATTGAGGTGGGGAGCTTTCAAATTAAATAATTATAATTTTCACAATTTATCATTATTACAAATTCTGTTCCACTTTTGTTGTAGCTGCTCCCTTAGTGATCCATAGTGTACAGCTCGTCTCCTGGGGTACGACCATGACAGGCTCCTCACCCCGGTTGTTCTTGCTCAGACATTCCCCCTTCCCCTCAGGGAGTACTGTCTTTCTTCCTGCTTTTTAATCACACAACTCACAGCTGAGCGGTGAACAAGCCCCCAAATGCTTATTCTGCTCTGTCCTTGTATTCCCTTTTAAATAGTCAAACAGTGCAAATAAATAAAAGGATAAAGAAACCTCAATCAGGTAGCAAAATCTATTTGTTTCGCTCCTGGCAGGACTTGAACTTAGGACCCCTATTTGGCAAGCCGAAGCTCTAACCACTCAGCTACTTTGTAACTACTCACAGATCTTCATATAAACAGACCTTTGTTTGACTAGAGTGAGCACACTGCAAGTAAAGGCATGGTGTGCCTGCTGGGTCACATGTTAGGCAGTTGAAGCAAATCACACACTCCCCCCTTATGAGAACACTGAAAGTTGAAGCTGGATAAAGCAAGTATGGCAAAATCCCTTTAAAAATTGTGGCATTTCTGTACCTGATAGCTATGCTGTTTTTATTTTATTTAGACACCCTCCCCCCCCCCCACAAGGGAGGCGTAGAAAAAATTTGATACATGACATGTTCACCAACATTTTCACCAACTCTTTTGCACAATTTGGGGCCAGTGCTTATGGTATTAGCTTTAGTAAATCTTCCCAAATATTTGACCTTAAAGGGTAGTGCCACACTATACTAGAGTTTGTTAGAGTTAGACCAGGCTCACATGGCATATTGCAGTGCGTACAGTACGTGCCACAATATGCATTCATTGCGCTGTTGAAATGATGCACTTGCAAGCGCGTAATTTCAACAGCGCAAACGATGCGCAATAATACCAGGCAGATTTCGGCCTCCGCTACTTAAAGGGAATATGTCGCTTTTTTTTTTTTTTTTTACTTATTAAATCAAGCCCCTGATCCATATGCTTTTCCTCTCAGTCGTTTTTATTTCCTGATTGTAGATTTCTCTATTCGGCCGTCTATATATGATTGTGGAGAAGACATTCTTGCTTGCACTACTTTAACAGCAGTCAGAGATATACTTTACAGCAGCTTCATGCCCATAGGATTCTTAAGACAGATTCTGTCCCATAGACTTGTATAGGAGAGTTTTTTTACTGTGAGGGGAGAGGGGGAGCTGTGACATCTGCTCTTGTGACTGGTGGATCCTGTGTTATCTGTACACAATGGTGTCTCCTTTCAGTTTGACCCTCTTTGTGCTGATAATGAGCACACTGCTGAAAAGCTCTCTAAACAGAGCAGGAAGTGTTAGACTATTATTATGCCTAGTGGCCAAAGTGAGAACTGCAGGACTTAAAGGGGATTTGCCAAGACGGCAGTTACCTACCTCCTGTCAGCACGGGAGCAGGATATATACAAATCATGCTGAGTCATGAAGCTGCAGGGGAGAGAGGGAGGGGGTGAGTGAGGAGTGAGGAATCCAAGGGAGCATCTCAAAACTTAAGTGAAATAAACAGTACAACAGTGGATTCTCAATACAGCAAGACAGCCGCAGACTGCACTGTCTACCCGGTGCCTTAAAAGCTCATTCATTTTGCCTGTCATCAGATAAGAAGTGTTTCACGCAAGCGCAGCCTGTCAGCTCCTGGGTCGTGTCTAGTGGAAGCTTTGAGGTAACTAAGGGGGATTGAGAGATGCTGTAGCTCTCAGAGTTTTCACTTTTTGTAATCACATATATTTCGAAAAGTGATTAAATACCCATTTTGGAGGTTCCCATGTCAACATTACATGGTGGCAAAACCCCTTTAAGAATTATTAAAAAAATACTGAAAGTGATTTGGAAAAAAAACCAAAAAAACAACCAAAAATTCCTAAAACATAAAAATGTGAGTTAACAATAAGTCATTTTTTGATGACACATTCCCTTTAAGGGTATGGTCACACGGCGTAATTGCGGGCTGCATTTTGGCGCGTAATTGTGCTGCAATACGCCCAAAATGCACCCCATGATGGTAATGGTAATTCATAGCTCTCACAGAGAGCTATTAATTACGCCCATCTTCCCTGGCGTACGATACGCGCATATTGTACGCCGAGTGAAAGACATGACATGTCACTTCTTCCTGGCGTTTACGCGCCATGGATAATAGAAGTGAATGGGATCAGCCCCCCGCACTTTATAAGTACGTGCTGGCCAGCGCGTGCTTCTAAAACACCCGGTGTACTGCGGCGCATACAGCTCATGCCTCAATACGCCGTGTGAACATATCCCAACTCTTTCATGGTGCGTATATGCCATGTGAATTTTTTTCAGACGCCTATAAGATTATGGGCGTACAATGTGTGTTTATGGTGCATATTTGACATTGGGCTCCATGAGAAGTGTAGTGTGCATTGCTTGGGGCGTATGATGCCCAAAATACACACAAAAATCCGTTCCAAAAGATGCCGTGTGAACACCCCCTTAACACCACCCCAGTGTATCTGTTGCCTGCGTTGTAGATTGTGTAACCCAGCTCTCCACAAGTACATGATACCGACTGAAATCTGCAGTGAGCCTCAGAACTGATCAGTGTCAGGATTTTCCCATCATACATCAGATGAACAAACAAAGGATTGCTCGTTCCTAATGATTCCTCTATGATCGTCTGAGCAAATGCCAAGCCATCAGTGATAGCATCTCTTATGTGGGGGCAAAAATCACTGTTTGTCACGAGCATTTAGATGATCATTAGTATTGGATGGTTGTCCGTGGAGCCCAGCAGGCGGGCAGTGTAAAGGTCAGTGCCGATTGGCTTGTAATAAGTTGATTACTGCTCCTAATTGGGTGATCGGCCATGTAAAACGCACCTTACCATACTTATAACATAAATGACCTTTTCTTAAAGGGGTTGTCCACTTTTAATTGTTTTTATTTATTCTGTATAGAACAGGAAATCATACCATTTTCTAATATACACATATGAAAAAATCTGCTCCTGTACCTCTTTTATACCATTCAGTAGGCCTCTATCTAGAAATAAATGGGAGAGCCCACATTCCTGTCCATAATACTTAACTTGGCGTCAGTCATGTGACCTCCTGGCATTCAGTCAGCAGCGGAGTCACATGACATCTATAGGGGAACGGTATAGAAAAAATGGTGGAATAATAATTATTATTAATATGGTTATTTCAGAAGCTTCTTCACTATGTGTAGTTACCTGTAGAACTGCTGTCTCTATTGGGGGTGTCCTATTGTTAATCAGGTTACCTGTTAAAAAAAACCCACACACAACCTGGAAGGGTTAAAAGAAAAGACGGCCCTGAGGAGACAGGATTAATTTATATTTGTATAGAAACCCCCTCAAAAGACAAAGGGGACATGGAGAAAAAAGGATTCAATCTCCAGATGAGAAAAGCCTTCTTCACCATGAGAATCTATGGAATAGCCGCGTAAGGAGCAGGTCACAGCAGGAACAGGTGAGGGTTTCAAGAAAGTCTTCGGCTATGTCTACATGGCGGTGGGCAAAAAACAACCTGAAAACCAAATCCTGAAAACGTTCATAAAACTGAGTATTTTGTCCACTGCCTGTCAAAAGCTGCCGAAAAAAACGTACGTTCTTTAGCGTATTTTGCACTTTTTTTACACTTTGTTTGAGTTTTTCTGGCTTTTTTGTGTGATTTTTTATTTTTTTTGCTGCTTTTTTTTTTTTTTGCAGAGATGCACAGCATTAGATTTCCTATGTATTTCTGCAAAAAATGTGCCAAAAAACGTCCAGCGTTTTACATAGACTCCAATAATACATTTTCTGCCCTGCTCGGTCGTTTATGGCAACATGTTTCAACAAATGACCAGCAAATAAAACGAGCGGAAAAAAGCTCAGTGAAGACAGCAGGACGTTTTTACTATACAATTCTATGGGAGCTGTTTTTAGTTGTTTTTTTCAGCATGTTTATAAAACGAAAAACGCTGAAAAAGCGGCCGTTATTGTGTGCGGTGGAGACAGAGCCTTAGATAACTACATAGTATTAATAGTAATACTTATATAGACATATAAAATGTCTAGATCCAGTCTGATGCCAACTTTGGGAGCAGAAATTAAATATTCATTTTATAAAGATTGGTTCTTCCCTTATGGAATCCAATTCCTGATCAGTAGAGGAAACAAAGTTAAATTCCCTATCTCCCACCCTTTATTCACATCATTCCTCAACCTTGGTTGAACTTTATGGATATATGACTTACGTCAACTGTACTAAATATGTAACTGTTTCTGGGTGAAGTCACGTTGTTGCTAATAAAGCTAACTGCATAAAAACAAAGCAGAATGATAAGCGAAGAATATGCAGCGTCTTCTCCACAGACACCGACAGACATAAGACGCTGCTGGAGGTAGTAATACTGGAGAAGTTCTGCTCCTCCATACACTACTGTTACCTGGATACCAGGGTCACATGACCTGTGTGGTGGTCACATGATAAGACGCTGCTGGAGGTAGTAATACTGGAGAAGTTCTGCTCCTCCATACACTACTGTTACCTGGATACCAGGGGTCACATGACCTGTGTGGGGGTCACATGATAAGGTGCTGTGGGAGGTGATGATACTGGAGAAGTTCTGCTCCTCCATACACTACTGTTACCTGGATACCAGGGTCACATGATCTGTGTGGTGGTCACATGATAAGACTCTGCTGGAGGTGGTAATACTGGAGAAGTTCGCTCCTCCATACACTACTGTTACCTGGATACCAGGGGTCACATGATCTGTGTGGTGGTCACATGATAAGATGCTGCTGGAGGTGGTAATACTGAAGAAGTTCTGCTCCTCCATACACTACTGTTACCTGGATACCAGGGTCACATGACCTGTATGGTGGTCACATGATAAGATGCTGCTGGAGGTGGTAATACTGGAGAAGTTCTGCTCCTCCATACACTACTGTTACCTGGATACCAGGGTCACATGATCTGTGTGGTGGTCACATGATAAGACGCTGCTGGAGGTAGTAATACTGGAGAAGTTCTGCTCCTCCATACACTACTGTTACCTGGATACTAGGGTCACATGACCTGTGTGGTGGTCACATGATAAGATGCTGCTGGAGGTGGTAATACTGGAGAAGTTCTGCTCCTCCATACACTACTGTTACCTGGATACCAGGGTCACATGACCTGTGTGGTGGTCACATGATAAGACGCTGCTGGAGGTAGTGATAGTGGAGAAGTTCTGCTCCTTGGTACACTACTGTTACCTGTATACCAGGGGTCACATGACCTGTATGGGGGTCACATGATAAGACGCTGCTGGAGGTAGTGATAGTGGAGAAGTTCTGCTCCTTCGTACACTACTGTTACCTGGATACCAGGGGTCACATGACCTGTATGGGGGGTCACATGATAAGACACCTCTGAAGGTAGTAATACTGGAGAAGTTCTGCTCCTCCATACACTACTGTTATCTGGACACCAGAGTCACATGACCTGTGTAGTGGTCACATGATAGACGCTGTGGAGGTGGTAATACTGGAGAAGTTCTGCTCCTCCATACACTACTGTTACCTGGATACCAGGGTCACATGACCTATGTGGTGGTCACATGATAAGACGCTGCAGGTAGTAATACTGGAGAAGTTCTGCTCCTCCATACAACTACTGTTATCTGGATACCAGGGTCACATGACCTGTGTGGTGGTCACATGATAAGACACCGCTGCAGGTAGTAATACTGGAGAAGTTCTGCTCCTCCATACACTGCTGTTACCTGGATACCAGGGTCACATGACCAGTGTGGTGGTCACATGATAAGACGGTGCTGGAGGTGGTAATACTGGAGAAGTTCTGCTCCTCCATACACTACTGTTACCTGGATACCAGGGTCACATGACCTATGTGGTGGTCACATGATAAGAAGCTGCTGGAGGTAGTAATACTGGAGAAGCTCTGCTGCTCCATACACTACTGTTAATCTGGATACCAGAGTCACATGGCGTGTGTGGTGGTCACATGTTAAGACGCTGCTGGAGGTGGTAATACTGGAGAAGTTCTGCTCCTCCATACACTACTGTTACCTGGATACCAGGGTCACATGACCAGTGTGGTGGACACATGATAAGACGCTGCTGGAGGTAGTAATACTGGAGAAGTTCTGCTCCTCTATACACTACTGTTACCTGGATACCAGGGTCACATGACCAGTGTGGTGGTCACACGATAAGACGCTGCTGGAGGTAGTAATAGTGGAGAAGTTCTGCTCCTCCATACACTACTGTTACCTGGATATCAGGGGACACATGATCTGTGTGGTGGTCACATGATAAGATGCTGCTGGAGGTAGTAATAGTGGAGAAGTTCTGAGCCTCCATACACTACTGTTACCTGTGTGGTGGTCACATGATGAGACTCTGCTGGAGGTGATAATAGTTCTGCCAGCCATGCCCAAACACATGCCATCACACCAGGTTACAGTTACATCCAGTGACGTCTTCTCTGATGAGAGTGATTTTCTTTCCCTTTTCTTCTCCATACACTCCAGACCTCCACGACTCATCCCTGCAGAATTAACCACACAAAAATCTCCGACACCTCCCTATCTGCTCCCTCCTCTGTATAAACTCCCCATGGGGTAATAGGTGGAGTAGGGGAGGCTGCAGGGCGATATGTGCTGGTGAGGGGGTTATAGAGTGTTAGGTGGAAACTGTATTTTGTTCTGGCACTAGGCTCCAAAACACAATGGTAGAGGGCAGGAGAGGGGGTACAGGCCACAGCTTACAGGCACAATCTCTTGGGGGTCACTTGGATACCAAGAGTCTCTTGACATGTGTACAATTGATCACATGACTAACACCATTTTTAGTCCATGCTGTTAGTCTATGAACGGAAGTGTGGGCTGTACCATTTATTTTTTAGATGGGAGCTTTCTGCGTTGCTATAAAATAAGTAGAGGAGCAGAAATTTTAATACATGTATATTGGGAAATTATTTGATCTGCTTCCATATATATAGTAAATAAAAACAATAAAAGTGGACAACCCCTTTAAGTAGTTTACCAGGACTTCACTATTGATGGCCTTTCCTCAGGATAAGTCCTAAGTATCATATTGGTGGGGGTCTCGCTCCTGCCACTGCCTCTACCATACAGCCCCTTCATTGTTAGGTGCAGTGCCATACGTTTTGTTGTGGCTGTGCCAGGTACTGCAGTTTGAACTGAGCTGCTATGAGCTGAAATGCCTGATGCAGCCAATACAAAGTGTATGGAGCTGTGACCAGATGGAGTACAGTGGTACCTTCAATAAGCTGATCTGTGGGGGGTACTAGCAGTCAGACCCCCATCAAACTGATATTTATGATCCAAGTCCCAGATGAGATACAGGTGTTTGTTTCCGTGTTTTGCTGCCATGTTAACAAGAAGGTCAGCTTGTTGTAGTGCGGTATAAACATGTGGATGCACACTATCCTCCACTGTGCACCCTGCCAAAGTTTCATGTATTAAAGGGGTTGTCTCACTACATTGATTCATCTTCAGTCCTGTTTTCATTTTGAATTCAGGGGCATGTTTATGGAATTCTACTAGGCTGCAGTAGAAGCCAGGTCTGCAGCTATAGCAACCAGTGCTGGCAGCCTATCAGGAGAGATTGAACAGGTCTGTAGCTATAGTGACCTGAGGAGGTGATGCAGCCCACACAAGAGGGGATATCTAGGAATAGGTAGGACACTGGTAATGGACATATATTACAAAGTGACTTGGTTTTGCAAGATCTCTAACATAAAAAGCAGCAATCCTTGTAGTGAGACAACCCCCTTAAGTTTAGGTCATCAACTTGTCCTGAAGCAACCTGCAGCCAATACTGTGCATCCGAGTAGCAAATAAGGCTATGTTCACACGGCGTTATTCACGGCGTAATTGTGGGACGGATGTCGCCCGCAATTATGCCGTGTGCTCTGCAGCGGGGGTGGGTGCCTATAGACCTTCATTTCCACGGTGCGTATACCGCCGTGAATAATTGACATGTCACTATGAGAACTGTGGATTACCGTCATTACGGGCTGAAATCCGTCCCAAAATAAGCCGTGTGAACATAGCCTTAGGCTCCAGTATGATTGCTGCAAAACTGATCCCGCCGGTCAATGATCAGAGGCGAGGACTTGATGTAGTAGTGACAGAACATTGTGCATTTAGGCTGGTGCTTGGCATCTTTCGAGCAGGTGGTTCGGGTGTGATGCATGGGGCAGGGCAGGTTTGATGATACGGAGGGGATAATGTGCTGTGTGATTTTTATAGCGCCCCATGTCGCCTCTTTCACTCCTGAGCTCTGTAGTAAAATTGAAAAAGGGTCTTTAACTAGTCGTTTTTTAAGTTCCTGTTAGGATTTGTGTTTTAGGGTTGTGGAGGGGCCCCTCTTGTGTGAGGGCAGTTGTTTGAGGGATGGTCAGGTTCAGGGGATTTTTGTGTTTTCACTGTGGGGGATAAGCGATCCCCGGGGGGGACCCAGAAATGAGCCCCGTGTTAAGGTTTTTCAGGAATTTTTTTTTAAATTTGCAGTCTACGTAGTGCTAAATTGCATTTGTGGAGAAAGTTTGTTTGGGGTTTTTAGTGAAGCATTATGTAGTTTTATAAAGTGTGTTTGGTTTATATAATGCGTAAATATATATAGTATATATTAGACCCCTATGGCTCCTGACTTTTTTTTTTTTCTAGGATGATGAAAAAAGCAGGAGGCGGCGAATGCAAAGACGGTGAGAAAACATTCATCTAAACTGTCCATGTGTGGCCTATATTTGAAGGAGGGGGGGGAGGGGTGTCCTTGTTCCCAAAAGTGCACCACACGTGTGCATGGTATTCACTTCTATGGAACTCAGATGTGATACCCGACACAACCTAGGGACAGGTGTGGCGCTGTTTTTGGAAGAAAGCAGCCATGTTTTCCTAATATAGCTCAACCCCTTACCTTCCTTTGATTATCTACCCTGCCTCATTTTCTCTGTTTGTTCCCGCACAGGCAGAGCTTTGTCATGGTGAAAGGGGCTGCCCTTCTCTTGCAAGAAGAGGGTGAACCAGAAGCAATTGACGAGCCCCCCCAAACATCAGGCCCCAGTGAGCAGGAGCTCCACCTCCAGTCCATGCTGCGACTACTTTGGGAGGAGGACACTTTAAAACTGGTAAGATCCTAGACTTGTCACTAATTCTATGTCTTATAGGATGTTCACATCTGGTATTAAGTGTATCATATACACACGGGCAAAGGGCTGACATTTACGCAGTTGTCACATTATTATGACTAGCAGGTTATTTCCAGCATTAATGCCATGTGCAACGGATGCACGGGCTGGAAATGACTAAGTAAGGTTTTATAGGTTGTCACCGGTATCTGGAGCCATGCTGACTGCATCCCACAGCTGCTGGAGGAGCCATACAGCCAACACAGCCACCAAGGGGCTCCCACACATGATCAGTTGGGTTCAAGTTTGGAGAATGGGGGCCAGGTAGTACTTGGCAGTCTTGGTCCTGCTCTTCTAGCCAGTGTCAGACATTTCCAGCTGTATGACATGTCACAGTGTCTTGCTGGGAGATCCCATCCCCCTTAGAGAAGACAATCGGCATGCATGGGTGTACTTGATCTGTAAGGATTAATTGATGCCCAAATCCGGTGAGAGTGCCTTCCACATGGATGAGTGGCACAAAGAATGCAACACAAACATCCCTCAGACCATAAGACTGCCACCACCAGCTTGTGTTCTTTCAGCCACGGTTGCAGAGTATTTGTTCTCTGACGTTTCTTACCTGACACATCAACGTCCATCCATTTCATGAAGCAGGAAACATGATTTATCGGAGAAGACCACCCCTTGTCAATCAGTGAGATCCAATTTCGATACTGCCATGAATAATGAAGCCCTTTCTGCCGATGCAGCTTGGCCACATAGACAGTAGGGTTAGCAGAGGTGCAGTGACATCTGTCTGCCTGGGGTCCCATACACAGTAGGGTTAGCAGAGGTGCAGTGACATCTGTCTGCCCTGGGGCCCCATACACAGTAGGGTTAGCAGAGGTGCAGTGACATCCATCTGCTCCGGGGCCCCATACACAGTAGGGTTAGCAGAGGTGCAGTGACATCCGTCTGCTCCAGGGCTCCATGTGCAGTAGGGTTAGCAGAGGTGCAGTGACATCCGTCTGCTCCCTAGCCCCATACACAGTAGGGTTAGCAGAGGTGCAGTGACATCCGTCTGCTCCCTAGCCCCATACACAGTAGGGTTAGCAGAGGTGCAGTGACATCCATCTGCTCCAGGGCCCCATACACAGTAGTGTTAGCAGAGGTGCAATGACATCCGTCTGCTCCGGGGCCCCATACACAGTAGGCTTAGCAGAGGTGCAGTGACATCCGTTTGCTCTGGGGCTCCATATACAGGGTTGGGTTACCTGTTGTGTTAGACACACGTCTGGCCTCCCCATGGGTCATTTTGGTGGTCAGCCTCTCCTTTGCAGTGTGTTGGTTGCCTTTGTGCACTTTCCTAACCCACATTCACCTCTCGCATGAATGGCAGATGGTTCTCTATAGTTTCCATGTCACTTATTCACCATGTCGCCATTTTTCCACTCACGATACTCTTTCATCACAGCAGCACACGAACCATTCACAAACTGTGCAGTTCTTGGCCCGATAAAAAAAACAATAATAATTTCTTTTTACAACTAAATCGTCCATGTTATACATGACAGCAATGAAGGGTATATGTGCAGACAGCCTATCACACACCTTATAAACCCAGCAAGCCAGCGCACTATACATGACTTACTTCATGAGCTGTGCACTGCTGACATCAAAAGTAGGAAGTGGTGCACTCAAGTATGTGTTTCTGCTATATTCTTTGCCACGAAGCAGGTAAAGAAATCTCCGGAGGGAACACAAACTACAAATCCGAGCATGCAAATTAAGGGCGACATGTCAGAAAAGTGGCGTTTTCACACCAGTTTTAGGCACATTAAATCGGTGTAAAGTGCGCTAGAAAGTCTGATCCTTTCAAGAATCTGGCGTCAGGTATAACTTGCACAGAAAACTTAATGCGCCAAAATGGGCGAATCATGTCAAAAAAGGCGCATTGCGCAACTTGCACATAACATATCATTGGTAGTATATGTAATGCGCCTATTGTGGCGCATTGCCCGGCGGGGGCGCACAGTGCCTGGCGTATAATGCGCCTAGTTTTGGTGTACAACAATTAATTTACAACAAGAATATGGCATCAAAAGTGGTTTTGGCGCAAAATAGACTAAAAAACTGACGTTGGCGACATGTCGCCCTCAATGTTTTTCATAGTATCATGCCATGAAACGCCAAAGGGAAAGGGGCTTTTCTCCCAGAGTGGGGCTTTATATACAAGGTATTATGAAGCTGTTCATCCACAGACACCATTACTCTAGAGTTAGAAACTCCTTAATATTTCATGTGATGCACCGTCCGTTCCATATGGCATCCAGCAAAATAAAGCTCTGTGCCTCCATGTGAAACTCGAGGCGACCAGAAGCACAAAGGATTCCATTGGTGTCACATTACAGCAAGATACTTGTCTGGCTGCTGTAGGCACTCACTTCTGTCAGGCCGCCATCTTGGACAGTCTGGGGGTCGCTTTGCCTCTGGGATTGCGGCTTTTGTAAGCAGGACTGGCACAAATATATGGGACTGGCCAGCGCGTACTTTGATCAAAGCTTAATAATTTTGGAAGTTGGATTTTTTTTTTTTTTAGATTAGGCTATCTGTTTGTACAGGGACCTATTACTGTGCAGAATTATTAGGTAACTTCATAAAAACCAAATCTATCCCCATCTCGCTTGTTTCTTTTCACCAGGTAAACCAATATAACATAGGTGTCAAACTGCGGCCCTCCAGCTGTTGGTAAACTACAACTCCCATCATGCCCACTGTTATCGATTATACAAATGTATGATGGGAGTTGTAGTTCCCCAACAGCTGGAGGGCTGCAGTTTGACCCCCCTGCAATATAACAACAGACAATTTAGAAATAAACATTTCTGACATTCAAAACCAAATCAGTGCCCAAGGTAGACACCTTTCTTTACGATGACACTCCAAAGCCTTCCATCCATAGATTCTGTCAGTCGCTTGATTGCGGTGCAGCAGCCACCACAGCCTCCAGATGCTGTTCAGAGAGGTAGACTATTTTCCCTCCCTGTAGATCTCACATTTTAGGAGGGACCACAGGTTTTCTATGGGGTTCAGATCAGATGAACAAGGGGCCATGTCATTTTTTCTTCTTTTAGCCCTTTACTGGCCAGCCACGCTGTGGAGGATTTGGGTGCATGTGATGGAGCATTGTCCTGCATGAAAATCATGTTTTTCTTGAACGATACCAACTTCTTCCTGTACCACTGCTTGAAGAAGGTGTCTTCCAGAAACTGGCAGTAGGTCTGGGAGTTGAGCTTCACTCCATCCTCAACCCGAAAAGGTCCCATAAGTTCATCTTTGATGATTCCAGCCCATACCAGTACCGCACCTCCACCTTGCTGGCGTCTGAGTTGGAGTGGAGCTCTCTGCCCTTTACTGATCCAGCCTCGGGCCCATCCATCTGGCCCATCAAGAGTCACTCTCATTTCATCGGTCCATAAAATCTTAGAAAAATCAGTCGTAAGATATTTCTTGGCCCAGTCTTGACGTTTTATCTTATGTTTCTTGTTCGTTTTTCAGCCTTCCTTACCTTGGCCATGTCCCTGAGTATCGCACACCTTGTGCTTTTTGATACTCCAGTAACATTGCAGCTCTGAAATATGGCAAAACTGGTGGCTAATGGCATTTGGCAGCTTCATGCTTGATTTTCCTCAATGCATGGGCAGTTATTTTGTGCCTTTTTTTTCCGCACGCTTCTTGCGACCCTGTTGGCTATTTGCCATGAAACGCTTGATTGTTCGTGATCACGCTTCAAAAGTTTGACAATTTCCAGACTGCTGCATCCCTCTGCAAGACATCTCACAATTCTTGACTTTTCACAGTCCGTCAAATCTCTCTTCTGACCCATTTTGCCAAAGGAAAGGAAGTTGCCTAATAATGAAGCCCACCTTATATAGGGCGTTGATGTCATTAGACCACACCCCTCCTCATTACAGAGATGCACATAGCCTGATTTACTTAATTGGTAGTTGGCTTTCAGCCCCATACAGCTTGGAGTAGGACAACATGTATAAAAAGGTGATCAAAATACTCATTTGCCTTATAATCCTGCACACAGTGTATGCCCCGCAAATACAACAAGGCTTATTTTCACACTGGTCACAGCCAGCTTTATTCTTCATGCCAGTAAAGGTGCAGAAACAAAATGTAAAAAAAATCTGGCGACTAAGGTAATATCAGTCCCTCTCTGACTATGGTCTGAGCCTACTGCCGGCAATTGCTGGATCCTACTGACTAAATGGGGTCCATTGGGTTTTGCCGCAGTGTTCGATTAGCGCTATATGTGCAATGGAAGCCCTTGACTGAGGCATAGACATTTCCTTCTAGTTACAGTCCTGGGTATAAATAGATCCTGGGAGAGATCTGGGAGAGATCTGTAATGTCCCTGATACTTTTATACCCAGTTATTAGGTCGGCCATCTTTTTTTTCTTAATTAAGTAACCCTAATTTTGATAATTTTTCTCGGTGGTACCTATCCACCCATCCATTTATGACTATTGACCCTGCTCCAGCTGTGTTATCTCCTTCTTTTGCACTGGTGCCCAATATTGCACACAGTGTCAATGGGCATTGTGTGTAATACTTACTGCTCAACAGTGTGACGGGAGAGTTGTAAAGAACTATATTCATGTCTTGCGGCACTATGTGCCTTACGATGCACTCCACAAACTTACTTGCCTTGGCAGCAGCTGCCATCCTTGGTCCTATTGTGTGCTGCTTGGAAGAGCTTGCAGATCTAGATACACCGACGAAGCGACCACTATCGGTGTCTTATTTTAAAGTAACTGTGTCTTTTTCTGGATTTCAGCTTTTTTCCTGTCCCCTAGTAGCTCAAGTATTATCTTTTCCCAACAGGCTGTCCGCTTAGAGCCCATCCGGTCATGTCTAACTAGATATCTGGTTGTGGTTTCCTCCATGGGAAGATCTACAGAAGAACAGACAATCCTACTAGGTGTGGACTTTGCCCACGATGGGTAAGTCTTTATTATGACGCTTTCCACTCTGTAAACGTGCAAAATATGTCGGCCGCACAGTTGCCCAATTTCACAGTAGTTGTAAATCTCAGTCCTACTACAACTGAAACTACTTTATTTGGCTTCATAAGGAAAAAACTATGTAATATGATCCAGCACCATCAGTTCAAATTCATAGTCCTTTATTGCAAATCCATAGGTGAAAGGTGCTAGTGAAAGCGCACGCTTACGCGTTTCAGGCTAAAATCGCCCTTTTTCACAGTATGATGACGTAGTCACGCAGGTGCATTAAAAACAAAACCAGCACTTGGATCCCACCTAGCTGGGTGGGTGCCTATGTGCTTATTAACCACTTCAAGCACATCACTAGAATTTTTGCATTCAGTGTACTATAAACGTGAATATACCATATGCAAGTGAGCACAGACATTTCTCTTTTTTTATCCTCTCGTTGGCTGACTAGGGTCGAGATAGGACCTGGCTAATGTTTAATTGCCGGGATTTGGTGAGGTTCTGGGTCCCCCTGATTACCAAAGTGAACACTGGGCTGCTTCTTTATGAGGACCCTATAATATGCTAGGTTAAGCAGTACTGATCCATCTAGTCATCAGGTTGTCCTGATATAGGTTGTCCATACTGTAGAACCAATGCTCCTCATTGCTATGTGGCCATCAAGTCCATCAGCTTCTTACCAAGCTTGAATATAAGATGAGTTCACTGTTGATAATTATTTGATGATTTGTCAGTAATGGTAGCACAGTGGATAACGAACCTGGGGGATATGGGTTCAGCCTTTGTATGAAGTTTGCATGTTCTTGTTTTGAAGGTCCAATGTTTGCACCATTGGCACAGTTCTTCCGGTGTGGAGCAATACGCAGGTCTTCCTAGATGGAGACGGGTGAGTGCACGGCCACTGTGAGGATGGGGTTCAGCAACTCTTGGGTAATTAACCTTCTGCCTTGTTTCTCCAGCGGGTTCAGTGTAACGTGCGGGATGGACGTCAGGGCATTTAAACCTATTTCGGTGCAAACAATGTGGTAGTTAATGTACACCCAGTTTTTGGTTGGGCATTTCTGGCCCCTGGTGTAATTGGTTTGTAACGTTGTAGGGCACTGTTGCAAATGCTCCACAAAGCCTGTGAAGCTGCAGAGACCAACAACTATATTCCTGGTACCAGTCCTGGGCTGATGTATTATATGGATCATCACCGTTCTCCCCAGGGATGTATTAATGCATGGACAGCCACTTCAGACATCACTTCTGTTCGAAGAGATCCCACTACCCCGGAAAGGTGAGAGATAATTGTGAACATTTTGTAGAATTTAAAGGGGTTGTTCAAAAAGAAAAATCTCAAATGGCTTTTTCCTGAGTCTTTGTTCATTTCCCTGTGATGTTTTCTTAGCTAATTTGAACCTTCCCTATTCAGCCTCCCTTCTCTGCAGCTGATCAGCAGTATTTCTCGTTTCAAATGTGTTTGCTTTTGTCCTGTAAAACTACAAGTCCCAAGATCTCTTGCTGTGCTTTGTCTATGTTCATCAATCACAACCTTAGGGTATGTTCACACAACGTATTTGTGTACTTCAGGGTTTATGTGCTGTAAAGCACCTGAAATATGCTCCGCAAATACGATAATTCATGCATATTAAATGCTATGATTATCAAGTTTTCCCCCGGGGGTTAAAAAAAAGTGAAAGTGATTGTGAACCAGGCTGGAGCGCTGTCGAAAGTACGTGCTAGCCGCGGGTTTTAGCGGCGGACGGTATGTCCAATTTCGTTGTGAACCGGCCTTTGTTCAGCACGCCTTTGAAAAGCCCTTTGGGGCGTTCCCCAAAAGACGTGGCTTTAAAGGCTCTCCTGAATAAAACCACTCCGCTTTGGTCGCCTGATCTCCTGGGCTGGACAGAGAGCTGTTTCCTGTGTGTGAAGACCCAAAACTACTGGGCTCCCTGTTGTCGAGAATCTGATGTAGAACTACAGGACACTTACACAAATGGAGAACCTTATAGAACTGCTATGGGAGAGAGATTCTTTAGAGCATAATTTTTTTTTCTCTGGACAACCTCTTTATCGCTACAAAGATCATGTCTCAGATTATAGGGACAGTAAAAATAAGCACTTTTGTATTTGGTTTGCATTACCTCGGTCACTTGGTTTAGCAGATATGAGCTTTTCTGTAAATCTGTATTCTGTTTCTGCTGCTGCTGGTCTGGACACACCCCCTGGCCAGATCCCGCCCCTAGCAACCCCCCCTGCACCGTGATTGGCTGGCTGACATTTCATTCAGCCGGGTGGGATACGCCCCCCCAGACAGGAAACGCCCCGGCCATGCCCCCTATGCTGTGAGTGGCTGCCGCACCTCATGTGTTTTCTCCCCTCTGAGCTGTTAAAATCGATAGCGAAACCAAGGGCTGCTGGCTGTATACTCATCTCCCAGCTCTAGGGTGAATGATCTGGGCAATTACTGGCTGTTGCAGTCACAGATCACCTCATATAACACAGTATTATAGAGTCTCCTGCCTGTTAACAGGGGCGAGGCGGTGGGAGGGCAGTGTGCATTGTACATTTTAACCCAGTCTCCTTTTCTGGTAAACAGAGGGGAAGGGGGGGGGCAGTGTACCACTTCACATGTCTCATCAGTTCAGGCTGTGTGTAGAACTGCTTATACCACAGTCATACAGTCTCCTGTCTGGTAACAGAAGGGAAGGAGAGAGTGCGCAGTGTACATTCCTCACATGTCTCATCAGTTCAGGTTGTGTGTATAACTGCATATACCACTGTCATACAGTCTTCTGACTGGTAACAGAAGGGGAGCAGGGAGTGGGCAGTGTACACTCCTCACATGTCTCATCAGTTCAGGCTGTTTGTATAACTGCTTTTAGCCCAGCAAGGAACTTGTGGAGTCAGCCTGAAGCTCTGCAAACATAAGAAGCATGCAGGAGGCTACATATCTGTAGCTGTTATATCCAGACGACCTTCTGCATCCCCTGCTTCATACAAAATGATGATGTCACAGTTCTTCAGTGAGGAGAGACACGCCTCCCCGGGAGGGGGAGGGCATGCCTGCTGAAAGGAGAGACATGCCTGTGGAGGAGAGACACGCCTGCGAGAGAGGACTCGCCCCTGGATTTCAAATTCAATCTCAGAGAATTAGCTGAACAGCATAAACATATAAAACTCCTTTAACCCTTTAACACCTCCAAAGAAAAAAAATATTTTCTCCTCCTTGCCTTCCAAAGCCATAAAGTTTTTATTTTTCCACCTAAATAGACACATGAGGGCTTTAATTTTGCTGGACAAGATGGACTTTCCAGTGGTGGTATTCATATTACCATGGAATATACTGGGAAACCGCAAAAAAATTCTAAGTGGGGTAAAACGTGAAAATTTTTTACTTGCTCCATGTTTGCAGGAGTTTTGTTTTTGCGGCGTTCAGTCTTTGGTATAAATGATGTGTTCTCTGTATTCTACAGGTTGATACACATTTGCCAATACTAAATATGTACGGTTTCCTTTATGTTTTGGTGGCGTAAAAAAATTCCAAACATTCTCTATATTTAAAATCTGTACCGTGGCGCCGTTTTGTGCAACCAATAACTTTTTTGTACTAACACCTACGGACGTCAGTGAGGGGGCATCTTTTGTGGGCTGAAGCGTACTTTTTATTGCTAGCAATAAACTTTTTTGATCACTTTTATTCCAATTTTTATAGTAAATGAAATGACCCAAAAAAATGCAATTTTGACATTTGGAATTTTTTTTTCTTCTACGGTGTTCATCGCACGGGATAAATGATGTTATATCTTTATAGATCGGACTTTTTCGGACGCGGCGATACCAAATATGTGTAACTTTTTTTATTATTTATCTTTTTATTTTTAAAATGGCGAAAGGGGGTGATTTGAACTTTTAATACTTTTTTTTTTTATACTTTAAAACTTTTTTTTTCTTTACTTTAACATTTAGTCCTCCTAGGGCGCTTCACCACTAGGGGGCACAGTCATTAATACAGCCTAATGCATTGCATACAGGCATCCTCAAACTGCTGCCTTCCAACTGTTGGGAAACTACAACTCCCATCATGCATTTATATAATCGATAATAGTGGGAATGATGGGAGTTGTAGCTTGGAGGGCCACAGTTTGAGGATGCCTGGCATAGACAATGCATTAGACTATACCAAGATGGCGGTTTCCGCACTTCCTGCTTGGGGCCGGAAGTGGGGCAAATGAGAACATGGCAGTGATGGAAGCCTTCACAAGGCTTCCCGCTGCCATGTCCATATATATATATATATATATAAAATATTATATTATATATATATAATATATATTAATATATATATTATATATATTATATATACATTCCAGTACCAGTGGCACACCAACTGCTAAAAGGGCAAATCAAAAAAGGGACATGGAAACCCCCTAAAGAAGCATTTATGCTATCTACAATACCTGAAAAAAAAACTTTGAGATTTTTAGTTCACATTTTTTGATAAAAAAAATTTTTTTAAGCCCCCCGGCTCCAACGGGATCTCAAGGCGGGTGCTCCTACTCTATTTTTGCCTCTCATTTGTATTGGGCCCCCCTGTTTATACATCCATGGAACAGTGCGCCGGCAATTTTCTGGTGCGATATATGCCAGAAAATGGTGCAGGCAGGTTCCTAGATGTCGCCTTTCATTTCTATGTCACCGCTTTAAAAGGTTAGAATATATGGCCTCCAGTTTAGATCTTGGTAGTACTTGGAGAAATGACTGAACATTTGCCCTTTTTGGGTCCTGTTCGAGGGAGGGGTTGGGGCCCAAGCTGAAGAAAAGGGGGAAGAGGAACCAGAGCGCGGGCTGCTGTCACCTCTTCCCCTTTAACGCCATCCTATGAGCGTGAGGCAAGTCATGCAGCAAGTCCTCACTAGTCAGCCGTGACCTAAAGCCACTGACAGGTGACGCGTCTAACCCTGATTATGTCTGACAATGGCGCTTGTCAAGGGGTAGTATTATTAGTAGATGGAGGACTAAATTGTGTGGTATATGGGGATTAGTACCTTCATTAGTGCTCTGAGGAAGGATATCTGGTGAACTGGTGACAAGTGTATGGGCAGTAGTATGTAATGGATCAGGGCAGAAGTATATCCATACCTAATTGGGGCGTCCATTACAATTCTATATAGCGACCACCCAGCTTTCCAAGGCCTCTGAAAGCCAAATCTGTGTAATTATGCCATGATACGTTTTCCTACAGATTTGCCTTTCAGGAGCTCTGGAAATCTGGGTATGACCATTGAGGTATGCTTAAAAAGGGGGGGTCTCATAAACGATTGTTTTTTTGTTTCTTTGCAATATAGTCCATTAACGTGTCCTAAACCTAATTTCCCCATATATTAGCTCTTGTATGGGGGTGCATCAGCTCCTCAGGTCACTTTTGTACAGACCCGTTTGATCTATCCGATAGGCTGCCCGCACTGGTTGCTATATACAGACCCGGCTTCTCGCGCTAGTGGAAGCCCAGGAAAAAACACACCCCCCCGAATTTAAAATGAAACAAGAAAACAGGCCTGAGGTAAGATAATAATAATATAATAATCTTTATTTATATAGGGCCAACATATTTCCCAGCACTTTACAAAATTTGAGGGGAATAACCAGACTTAATTATAAAAAAACTATGACAAAAGAGACACGAAAGGGGTGGGGCCCCTGCTGCAAGAGCTTACAAATTATTAGGGGTATGGGTGAAACAAAGGGTACAAGTGCTTGGTTTACAATGGGCCAAAATTTACATAAATAGGGGGGTGTATACATAAAAAGTGGATAACCTGCCATCCCAACCATACATTATATAAGAAAAGTGCCTGTGGGTCCCGAAGAGGGAAGTGACAAATCTGGACAGAATTTGGGGGGTTACCCTTGGATCTTGATAGGGTTTTTAAGAAAATGAGTTTTTTAGAGCGCACTTAAAAACGTGAAGGGTTGTGAGTGGCCTGATCCCCCCCTGGGGTAACATGTTTTTCCAGAGAACTGGGGCAATACGGCAAAATCTTGGGACGGGAGGGAGGGTTTGGGTGGTGGGTGTGAGTCTTAGATGGTACAGAGCGGGGGAGAGGGTGGGGGGTTTGCAGAGATGAGGGAGGAGATGAGGGGGGTCAGCACTGTGGAGAGCCCTTTTGTGTGAGAGGATTAGTTTATATTGTATTTTTGTAAGAATAGGCAGCCCGTGCAGAGACTGACACAGGGTAGAGGGTCAGTATGCGGCTGGAAAGAAAGCAAGCCTGGGCTGCGCATTAGGACAATTGGAGAGGGGGATTTTTAAAAGAGAGGAAGACCAACAAGTAGGGGTTAAGTAGTCAAGACAAGATGAATAAGAGCAACAATGAGAGTTTGAGTTGTTTCCCCCAGTGAAAATGGGGGTTTGGAGAGTTCTTGAGGTGAAAGGGGGAAAGGGGGGCAAGGATTGGATATAGGGGGGTGAAGGTCAGAATCAGAATCTAATAAACCCCCAGACAGTGGGCCTGCTGCCCAGGGTTATGGTGGTACCCCACATGAGGAGAAATAGCAGGGGGGGGGGGTTTGTAGTGGTGGGATACTAGAAGTTCAGTTTTAATGAGGTTTTGTTGGGGATGGAAGGAGGACATGAGTCAGAACAGGGACAGACAATCACGGTGTTTTGTGCAGGGCAGGAGTGATGTCTGCGGGGGAAAATGTATTTGAGTTTCATCAGCGTGAGATGGTATGGAAGCCCAAAACTGCTATGGTTTGCCCAATGGGGGGTGTGTAGATAGAAAAGAGGAGAGGACCCAAAAACGGATCCCTGAGAACCCCGACAGCAAAAAGGGAAAAGGAGAGGAGGGAACCGGAAAAAAATTGGG